>JBBBDQ010001688.1:360000-460000 GCA_037127315.1 Ascarosepion bandense
GTATTTTAATTAGCAGTTTTAATCAATAAGTTTGTATGTTATGGCTATTGTGTATTTAAGATTTTAATTTTTATCTACCTGTAATACTAGCTGTATTGCCCGGCGATGCTCGGTTTTAATGAAAGCTCTAAAACTTATCCATGGTCCTAGAGCTCAGACTCTTTGGACGTTGACACGAAAGACAAAAAATCAATAGTTGTTTCCAGTAAAAGAGAAACCGTAGATTGAAAGAAAAATGAATGGATGTAAGTCAAATTTTGATTTCCGGTATCGATGTCAAATAAGTTTTCTGTCGCAAACTGACTTTTGAACGCTAAATAAGTCCTCTGAGTAAATGGTATTATGTCTGAGACTAAGAACTACAAATATACCTACTTAGAGCAAAACCTGAACCAAAAACCGAAATAAAACGGCTGAAAACCTGATTTTGATCAGACCCGATAGGATATCGGGGTATTTATTTCCAATACTGGAGTCAAATAAGTCATCCAATGATAAACTAACCTAAGTAAGTCCATAAAAACATATCGTGCCATATTGATGACTGAATATCAGTTTTTAAATATTAAATTTTAAATCTTGTTATTAAAAAAGTAGTAACTTTATAAGATTTAATTCCCATGAAAATCGAGTAAGCTTAAATTCAAATCTATTAAACTGTCAGTCTGAAATATGCACCTGATGATTGCATAACGCATGAGACTGCAAGTCATGCCATAGAGGTAGGATTATATATATATATATATATATATATATATATATATATATATATATATATTTAAACAGTCGTTTTTATTGAGACGAGATTTGTTAAAAACCAATAAAGCTTCTTTTTTAAAGATTTTTAATAAATTCCCTCGCCCCCCACTCGAGATGTCACCTGTGCAAATACCGTCAAACTGTAAGTATTTTGGTATTGAAAACGGCAAAAAGATATTTTTAGTGTTTTAAGTTCATTTTGTCATTCATTAGCTTCAGATTTCACGCATTTATCCGTTAGTCTGTAAAGCTGCTCTCTCTTCTTTATTAATCATATTCGATATTAACATTATAATTAGTAATTTTTTTCAACAGATTATTAGTACTACATTGTATTTTAGTGTGAAGTTTTCTTATATTTGTAGTAATTTTTCTTTTTCTTTTAGAAGAGCAGCCCAAAATACCAAATACAGGTAGTGGATACTAAAATCAGGCAGGTACAAAAATTGAAATACCTTGCAAGTGTTCTAACAGAAGACTGAAAGTGCGACGCAGAGATCCGAAGGCAAATTGGCATAGCGAAGGACGCGTTCAGAAGTTGAGTAGAGTATTAAGAGACAGGAAAATTTCGCTAGAAACAAAGAAAAGAGTACTGGATTGCTATGTGATGTTAGTTCTTCAATATGGCAGTGAATGCTGGACAATATCTTCAAAGATGAAGGAAAAATTTGAAGTAACTGAAATGTGGTTCTACAGAAGGATGCTGCGGATATCATGGATCGGGCATGTGAGCAATGATGAGGTTTTGGAAATGATGGAAACAAAAAGGAAATTAATACTGAGCATCAGGAAGAGACAGCTGAAGTTCCTGGGACATGCAATGAGGAAGAAGGGCTTGGAGAATCTGATACTAACAGGCCAGATAGAAGGAAGAGACAGGGGAAAGCAACGGATAGCATATTTGAAGTGCCTGATCAGGTGGATGACAGAACGAGGGTTGTTTGTTATAACAGGAGAAAGCGTGCTAAGGGCCACCAGGGATAGAGAGACAAGGAAAGCCATGATCGCCTACGTCCTGAAAGGACAGGGCACGTAGAAGAAGATGATGTATGAATATTTCTTGTATTTTCGTTTTGGTCGGCTATTTGCGGCATAACTGCTGGATTATAAGAGAAGTGGAAATTCGCTTGGGCAACGTCTTTAGTCCATAGATTTTGCTAGAGGCATATGTGGGTTTCTTGTTTTTTTTGCATGGTCTTCATTAATTTCACTCCTTATCAATTGCTTTGTGAAAATCTAGAACTATTTGTAATGTTGACATCCGTACATGTTCACGAAGTGATTTTAAACGTTACATATATATATATAGGTAATTGCATAAAATCCCAAAGCATTTTTTCGACTTTGACATACATCTTTCCCACATCATTGTTCTTTGTGTATAAAAATTATCTAACGTTATTCCATATATACATATATAAATACGTACTGTATATGTTAAATTTAAAAAGCTATTCTTACTTTATGCATACATACTTCGTACTATTTTGAATATATATATATATATATATATATATATATATATATATATATATATATATATATATGTATGTATCCAAAATTCGTGTTTATATATATATATATAAATAAACACACATGCATATACATAAAAAACAGTAAAAAAAACCCAGCTCCGATGAGTGAAGTCATTATAAGTGTGTCCTCATGAATCCTCGAAATTCACAGGAACCTGCTCAGTTAAAATGACATTTTTTGCTTTAGGCTTATCAATGCTCTAGCAGTCAGTTGATTGCCATACGTGATACACGCTTTGGGCGACCATGTCTCGAAAGTGACATGACTGACTGGGGAGAAAATTATCCCGCAGTAAGATGCAATTGCTTTCTGCAGTAGATTGCTTGCCAACCAGGGCTATAGAACCCAATCTGTCCTATTATTTTACCCATAATTGGATGGAAGAGACGGATTAATACCTTTCCCAAGGGTATTTGTGCGTAAGTGAATGCAAAGAATTCAACTGGAATTCGAACTCGGCTCCCCGATTTGTCGTTCCAAGTCGATATTCATTGCGCCACAACGCACATCCATATTGCTATATGCACCCCAATATCAAGCACTTTACAAAAAAATCGTTGTGCCAAAATACCTTTTATCATCTAAACTACTGAAAAACAACAATCTTTGTGCTAAACATTATCACATCACAACACTATATATATATATATATATATATATATATATATATTTTATATATATATATATAGTTCTAAAGGATGAAACGCGTTGTAGAAAAATATTTTACACTTTATTAAACATCTTTCCTTTCAAATATATTTAAAAATCTACATATTTGAAGGTGAAGGAGAGAGAGAAAGAGATAGAGAGAGAGAGATGGGGAGAGCGAGAGAGAAAAAAAGAGATTGTACGATAAGTGAAAGCTAGTGAGATTGTGTGTAAGACTCGTACGAACAAACATATAAAAATGTTAGCCTTCATGAATGTGTGTGTGTATGTGTGTGCGTGTGAGGTGAGTACAGATGTCTGTCGTGGTGTAAGTGTGGCTGTGTGGGTTTGATTGTGGATGTGTGGGCGTTGGGTTGGATGTGTGCGTGGGTGTGAGTGTATGAATGTATAGGTGTGTGCGTGCGTGTGCTCGCGTGTGTGTGTGTAATACATCAGAGAGTATCGAGATGCGACAATGTGATTGTAGAGAAATTACGCGGAACGACATTTTGATATGAGGCCTTGCTATTTTCTTTATCTTTCTTGTTCCCCTCACTAACTCCGATTCTCAATTGAATGTCAATAAATAATAATCTTGCCTGACATCAGTTTCCCATTCTCAGATGTGTTCAGATTTTTCTTGTCTAACATTGACTCGGTTTGACTAGTGAACTACCAATGAATAATGTATGAGTTTATACTGTGTGCTTATTCCAAAATATTCTGTTTAGAATTGCGTTAGTGTCAGAAATGATATTATCGTAATAAAGTTTCTTCATTTATCGCGGCGGGTTTCTGTCTTTCAAGAAATACCAAAATGGCTGCTATTACAGCAAGATGGCTGCCCTAATAATATATTTTACTTTTTTTTTTCGTGTAAATGATTATTTACTTTATTTAATGTCATCAATCGTGACATTCTTAAAATCTGGAGAGATCGCACCATATTAATTTACATAATCGACCAAATCCGTAAATATGGAATTTTTTTTTTTACGTGTGACTGATTATCTACTTTATTTAATGTCATCAATCGTGACATTCTTAAAATCTGGAGAGATCGCACCATATTAATTTACATAATCGACCAAATCCGTAAATCCGGAATTTTTTTTTTTTTTTTTTTTTCGTGTGACTGATTATCTACTTTATTTAATGTCATCAATCGTGACATTCTTAAAATCTGGAGAGATCGCACCATATTAATTTACATAATGACCAAATCCGTAAATCCGGAATTTTTTTTTTTTTTTTCGTGTGACTGATTATCTACTTTATTTAATGTCATCAATCGTGACATTCTTAAAATCTGTAGAGATCACATATTAATTTACATATTCAATAAATCGTAATCGGTTTTTTTTCGATGAGGCCAGTTATCCACTTTATTTATTGTCATCAATCGTGACATTCTTAAAATCTGGAGAGATCGCACCATATTAATTTACATAATCGACCAAATCCGTAAAATCCGGAATTTTTTTCGATGTGACTGATTATCTACTTTATTTAATGTCATCAATCATTGACATTCTTAAAATCTGGAGAGATCACACCATGTTAATTTTATAATTAGCCATCCGTAGTCGGATTTTTTTTTTCGTGTGACGTTATCCACCTTTATTTAATGTCATCAATCGTTATTCTTAAAATCTCTGGAAGATCTAACCATATTGTTGCCATAATCGACCAAATCCGTAAATCCGGAATTTTTTTTTTTTAATGACTAATTCATCGCGCCTTTAATTATCATCAATCATGACATTATAAAATCTGGAGAATCACACCATATTAATTTACATAATAGATGATCAATGAAATCCGGATTTTTTCGTGTGACTGATTATCTACTTTATTAATATACTTCCGTCAGACATTCTTAAAATCTGTAGAGATACATATGAATTACATGATAAAATGATCTATAAATCCGGATTTATTTTTTTTCCAGTGTGACCAATTATCTACTTTATTTAATGTCATCAATCGTGACATTCTTCAAAATCTGGAGATTAACGCCGCTCATTAATTACATAATAATTGATCATGTGATCCGATTTTTTTTTTTTTGTTGGTGACAAATTATCTACTTTATTTAATATTAGCTCAATCATGACCATTCTTAAAATCTGTAGAGATCCCCTTTATATTATTAACTCGACCAAATCCTTAAATCGGATTTTTTTCATCATCTGGTTTGGGCGTACCGATTCATTTGCTTTTGCTTGCGCAAAATGCAGAAGACATATGAATTCATCTGTTCCTCCTCAGCTATAGTTCATCAGCAGAAGATTGGGTTTTGAAGCCTTGCTTGGGAACCAGTCTAACGCAGAATGTAATAGCAACCTCCTGCGGGAAAACCTTCTGCCCAATCAGTCATTTCCCTAAAAAGACATGCTCACGCAAGAGTTTATCATGTATGACACATAACTGGCTGGTCCTGAGCATGACGGTAAACTGCATCCGGTAGCAAGGCATCTGATTGGGAGGTTGTGAGGAGCATGGAAACACCTCTTAATTTCTGTTGTTCTCAGGTCCACCCTGACACGGAGTGGTAGTGCCTGTTAGGGTCCCAGCTATGGGCAAATTGTTAACCCCCCCCCCAAACGGAGGTCAAAACATTATGAAAGTATAAAAATACACATTCATAGGAATATATACATAAAAATAAACTTTTATAGAAAAATATACATTTTTGAAGGGAAAAAATTATTCTCAGCAAATACAAAATTAGAAGATATCTTCAGTTTTCTAAAATAAAAAAAAATTATCAAAATCTGACTAAATCAACCTTCTTACTAAAATAATAATTTTTTCCGTTACATCCAATGGTATGTAGGGCAGCGTTTTTGCTGTTTCCGTAACAAAATGTTGTTTTGTATTTTTTTTTTTTTTTAGGGGGCAGGGGTATTGTCCCTGCGCCCAAACCTGGAGGAAGGTGATTTTCTTAGCGTATCTTAGACTTAACACACGGCCGAAAGTAGGGATACCCAGTGAGGATCGAACTCATTTAAAATTATTCTAGCGAGATACGCTTGCTAACCATTACACCACGCCAAGGTGATAAGTGAACATTAAAAAATACCTTAAATCCCTACCTTTTTTGGCATTAAATAACTCATAGAGGTGTTGATATGCCGTTAAACAAAACTCAAATTGAAACAAAACTAGCTGAAGTTTTACATTATTAAACACAATTGTTTTGGAGGAAAATAATAAAAGAATTCAAAGAAATGGCTACATTATAATTCTTTTAATCAATTCTCCAATCAAGGCCTTTAAGATGCAAGAGTTTACTGAGAGTTTAAAAAAGAGATGACAATAAAAGAACAAGATTCAAGGATACAGAAGTTTAAGGATTGTCACTGAATTTAACTTTTTTAAGCTCATAGTTGAGAAGAAAAGCAAAAAGCCGGAAAATAGTTTCAATTACGTGAAATGCTAAAGATGAAACTATTAACATAGAACTTGCGGCTACAACTGTTTCAGCATTGAACTTTTCAAACCTAGTTGCCAATATAGTCAGTCAGTTACGTGCCATGCGTTATGCACGCTTGGGCGATCATGTCTCGAAAGAGATATGACTGACTGGGCAGAAGATTATCCCGCAGTAAGTTGCCATTGCTTTCTGCGGTAGATTGGTTGACAGCTATGGCTATAGAACCCAATCTATCCTGTTATTTAACCCATAACTGGAGGGAAGAGACGGATTAATACCTTTCCCAAGGGTATTTGTCCGTAAGTGAATGGAAGGAATTCAATTGGAATTCGAACTCGACTTCCCGTTCTCTCATTCCGAGCCGATACCCACTGCACCACAAGCCCACATCTCAGCCAATCTAGTATTGTACTTAAATTTGCACCAAAGCTGAAAAACTTATCAAAACATTTTTAGTAGTTTCACCCCAAGCAAGTTTTCACCCCAAGCCACTGATGCGCAGGGGGCTACATAGGAGTAAAAGTTTAGGCTGGAGGAGAGTGAAGAGAAAGACAAACCAGATACAGGGGTTGTTAGAGAAAGGGCAAGAGAAGGATGGAAACATACGTGTGAAGACAATTGCAAAGGTAGAGAGAAAGGAAAAGAACAAGATACACGGAGTAATGTAGAAAAGACTGGAGACAAGTGAATAAGAGATGGGAATTGACATTGCATTTAAATTCTTGGAGATTGTAGCTGTCAGGAAAGCAAGTATACAGAAGGGAGTTCCATAGGTGGGAAGTCCGAGAAAATAAGTTAACAGAGTAGAATTGTCGGCTGCATCTGGTTGATTTAACTGTAAAAGGGTGGGACATTGTTGCCAGCCTGGTTACACGAGTAAATTCTTGTGGATGGGGGCACCAGTGACCTAAGTTCGTCAGAGCAGAAACCATGAAAATATTTGTTGAAAAGACACAGGTAAGTCACATCCTACTAGTGAGAAAGTGACTGGAGTCGAGCTGACAGGTCAGGACCAATCGCATTACAGATTCTCCATTGGAGCCTGTCGAGAACAATGAGCTGAACAGCAGGAGAGCCTGGCCATATATGACAGCAGTATTCCATGCACGGTCGGATGGTTGATTTGTATATGTGCAAGATGGATTCAGGCAGAAAAAAACTTCCTGGCCCGACACAGTGACTCAAACTTCCTAGCAGTCTATTTAGCTATTGATCCAATGTAATGATTCCATTTCAAGTCGGAAGATAGGGTCAGTTCGGAGAGGCGCAGAAGGCCAGCGTGCCAAACCCTATCAAATGCCTTAGAGAAGATCCAGGGCAACAGCACGAGCCTCGCCGAACTTATCGAGGGCCTAGTATATGTACTCCGTAATGGTTGTTAGCATATCGGGTGTAGAACAAGCAGAGCGGAAGCCATACTGCCTGTCTGAGAATAGTTTATGGACAGTAAGATGTTGAATTCTTTCAACATTGATAATAGCCTCGAACATTTTTCCGAAAATTGGTAGGAGGCTGATTGGATGGGTCCGAGGGTTCCCCTGAGTTCTTAAATACAGGAACCACAGAAGAAAACTTGCAGCAGGCAGGAAAAAAGGAAGCAGAAGAGCAGTAATTATAGAGTTTAGAGAGGACAGAGGAGAGTTCAGGGGCACATTTCTTCGGGACAATGACCGGGATACCATCATCTCCGATCGCCTTATGGGGGTCAACTTTTGATATTATCTTAGATCCCAGCGACGGGGTTATGTGAACATATTTTAGTTGGGACTCAGTTTTAAGAGGGAAGTCGGGTGCAGGTACTTCAGACGAGTCAAATGTAGAGTTTGATGAGAATCTGCAAGCAAAGCACTCGGTCTTGTCTGCAGATGTCGTGAGGACCTCGAATTTATTGATTAACGAAGGGATGGAGGATTTGCTGTTGTTCAGCATACGTTTGCAGAGCCGCTAATAGTCTTTGGAGCCAAACTTGCGGTCAGCTATGCGCTGCCTCATTCTCGCAGCAAACAACAGGTTTGCGTCAATCAAGATCCTCTTGCACTCATTACGAGCAAATAGGCGCCTATTGTGGCCAGATGCATGGCTCCGAAATAGCCGGAAGTAGCGGTTCCTGTAGGCAATGGCAGCTAAACAGGCAGAAGAGAACTAGGAAAATGAATGGGGTTTGGGACAGAACTTCCTGATCGGTATGAAGGCATCAATGCCAGCTTTCACCTAAGAAGAGAAATCAGAGGCGCACTACTCAACCGGGAGACTGAACACTTTTCCCTAAGGGACGTCGCATAGGAAATCGCGAAACGCATCCCAGTATGCTTTTTGCTAGCAGTAGGAGACCCTGTTGATTGGAGGCTCCTGGGGGAAGTGAAAGTGGCGATATATATTAAAAGAAACAACAGCATGATCGGCGTTACCGAGAGGGAAAAGATGCGAGACTTGGCAGGACAGAGCTGAAGCAGAGATTTGGTAGAGAAGCGTTTCCTGAAGGAATACGGGAAAAGCGCGTGCGAAAAACCACCCCTTGGGTAAGAGATTGAGAAATAGCAAAATTCACTGATGTAAACCCCCAGCCCATCATATGAACAGTAGACTACTTCCTTTGGAAGGAAAGGTAGCTAGGAATCGAGAAATCTGAAGTGGGATTTGGGTGGGGGGTGAGATTAGTCTCACAGAGCGCTAGGATGTCAGGGGA
Source organism: Ascarosepion bandense (assembly GCA_037127315.1). Lineage (NCBI taxonomy): Eukaryota > Metazoa > Mollusca > Cephalopoda > Sepiida > Sepiidae > Ascarosepion > Ascarosepion bandense. Next base: position 369,069 of record JBBBDQ010001688.1, read on the forward strand.
ATTTTCGTGGAGGAAAGATTCAACGCCACAGAATTTGGTACGAATACCCGGATACGAATACCCGGATACGAATACCCGGATGTTAGTGAAGGACATATTATGAGGTTTAGGTGATTTTACTTTGCTTGGTTTAGTTTTTTTTTGTTTTTTTGTTTTGTTTTGTTTTGTTTTTTTGCTGAGATATGGTTGCTCATATTTGGTGTTGGTGAAGAGAGACCCTCCAGTGGAAGAGGTAGACGGTCATTAACTGTTACATGCGCTGGAATGGAACTGGCGCGGGCTACAGCAATGAGTGGCCTTGGTGTTGCCTACTGAAATCGCTGGCAGGGACACCTATGCGCGACATGGCACTGCAAGAACCCCGATATTACGCGACTGTTGATCAGAGCAGCCGCTCTTGACGCTACGCAAGAGTAAGGGCTCCGAACTACCAGTCGGAAACAGCAACCAGAAAACTGCCAACCCGGTACCCTCACAATGAAGAGACGTTGCCACCGACCACGCACGTCGCAGTAAAATCGCGGAAGCACCAATACTGAGGTCTGATGAAAGGAAGAGAGCCGGAAACTTCTTCCTAAACAGGGAACAAGGGATAATACTCTATGCCTGTTCAATACAGGTGGGAGGAGTGTAAACCTGGCGACAGTAGGATCTGTCTACTCGAACTTTTAAAAAAATTGAATAGGAATTACTAAGTTTTTAATTTAAAGCCCAACTGCCACAGAAACTTCTTCTACTTCTATGTACCCTGTCCCTTCAGGACGTAGGCGATCATGGCTTCCCACGTTTCCCTATCCCTGGTGACTCTGAGCACGCCTTCTGTTACACCATGCAATCCTCGTTCCGTCATCCACCTGATTAGGTCCTTCAAATATGTTATCCGTTACTTTCCCCTGTCTCTTTTTTCCCTCTATCTGGCCTGTTAGTATCAGATTCTCCAAGCCCTCCTTCCTCATTGCGTGTTCCAGGAACTTCAGCAGAAATTTTTAACAAGTTAAAAAAAAGAGAAAACCAGCAAACGTTCAATTAAGCATAACAGACATGAAAGTAAGGAAAATAAATATATACATAAGGAAATGCAAAGATACATGAAAAAATAACTTACATTTAAAGAATTCAAGTCTAAGAGAGTTCTAGCGCCAGTTCACGCTGGACACGTGGAAAAAGGTGGCGTTTTTGAAAGACGGAGAGAAATATTAAACTCACAGCCCACAAATTGAACGGCTAAGGATGTGTGTTACGGTGAATTAGATATCGACGCGGAACGACAAATCAAGGTACCAAGTTCGAATTCCAGTTGAATTCCTTGCATTCAGTTACACACAAAAATCCTTGAGAAAGATATTAAACCGTCTCTTCCCTCCAGTTATGGATTAAATAATAGGACAGATTGGATCCTAACCTTGGCTGACAACCAGTCTACCGCAGAAAGCAATGACAACCTACAGCGGATAATCTTCATGAAGACAATTGTTCGTATACGGAAAACAAGGAGAACTCCTCAGTCAGTCAGTTAAGTGCCGTGCGCGATACACGCTTGGGCGATCATGTCTCGAAAGAGACATGACTGACTGGGCAGAAGATTATCCCGCAGTAGGTTGCCATTGCTTTCTGCGGTAGACTGGTTGCTGACCAAGGTTATAGAACCCAATCTGTCCTGTTATTTAACCCATAACTGGAGGGAAGAGACGGATTAATACCTTTCCCAAGGGTATTTGCGCGTAAGTGAATGCAAGGAATTCAACTGGAATTCGAACTCGGTTCCCCGATTTCTCGTTCCGAGCCGATATCCACTGCGCCACAACGCACATCCCCATCTGAGAACTCCTCATCCCAACATAATAGGTCTGGCACAAAGTCAAAAAAAGAGCTTCATTGAGATGTGAATGAAAATACTAATGCTCTGTTCGTTCCTTATTTCTTTACAGTAAATCGACCTCAGAAATAATGCTTAGTCTTTACTGACTCCACTCTAAAATGGTGTGACTTCAAAATTAAGGCTATACTTATTCACCAATGAAAATGCCTGTTTTATCTCCTCTTTAGACTGAGCCTTTGTATCAATAAACAATGATTTAATAGGCAAACAAGAAGTAAGTAAAAAATATCGCCTGTGAGAGACAACAACATCAATAAATAAGGACTCAATTGAAGTAAACGGCATCGGGAGACCAGCACAGGGAACATAATTCTTTTGTTTGAAGGCACAAGTTTTTCTTCTTATTATTCTTCTTCTTCTTCTTTATTTTTCTTTCTATTTTTCTTCTTTTTGTCTTCTCTTTTCTTCACCTATTCTTCTTCTTTTTCTTTTTTCTTATTTTTTCGTCTTTTTTCTTTTCTTCACCTATTCTTCTTCGTCTTTTTCTTTTTCTGCTTTTTTTCTTTGTTCTTTTCTGCACCTCTTCTTCTTTTTCTTTTTTTCTTCTTTTTTCTTCTTTTTCTTTTCTTCGCCTATTCTTCTTCTTTTTCTTCTTTTTTCTTCTTTTTTTCTTCACCTATTCTTCTTTTTCTTTTTTCTTTTTTCTTCTTTTTTCTTGACCCATTCTTCTTTTTGCTTTTTTTTCTTCACATATTCTTTTTCTTTTTTCTTCTTTTTTCTTTTCTTCACCTATTCTTCTTTTTCTTTTTTCTTCTTTTTCTTTTTTCTTTTTTCTTTTTTTCACCTATTCTTCTTCTTTTCCTTTTTTCTTCTTTTTTCTTCTTTCTGTTTCTTCACATATTTTTCTTCTTTTTATTTTTTCTTGTTTTTTCTTTTCTTCACCTATTCTTCTTCTTCTTTTTGTTCTTTTTCCGTCTTTTTTTTCTTCACCTATTGTTCTTTGTCTTTTTCTTTTTTCTTCTTTTTTTTCTTTGTTCTTTTCTTCACCTCTTCTTTTTCTTTTTTTCTTCTTTTCTTTTTTCTTCTTTTTTCTTTTTTTCACCTATTCTTCTTTTTTCTTCTTTTTTCTTTTCTTCACCTATTCTTCTTCTTTTTTCTTCTTTTTCTTCTTTTTTCACCTATTCTTCTTTTTTCTTTTTTCTACTTTTTTCTTCTTTTTTCTTTTCTTCACCTATTCTTTTTCTTCTTTTTCTTTTTTCTTCTTTTTTCTTCTTTTTTCTTTTCTTCAACTATTCTTCTTCTTTTTCTTTTTTCTTTTTTCTTCTTTTTGCAACCAGAAAGCAATGGCAACGTATTGCGGGAAAATGTTCTACTCAGTCAGTCATGTCTCGGAAGAGGCATGATCACCGAAGGGTGTAACACTTATGACATTTACCTGACTGGCTCTTTCTTTTTCTAACGAGATTTTCCTGATTTATAATACTTTGCTTAGCTTTTGAAAGTCATCACTAGCATTCACTGCCATACAGTAGAATTGATATTAAATATCAGTTCAGTATTATTTGTTCTGCATCTAAAGATATTTTCCTGTGTCTTAATACTTTACTAAGCTTTTGAAAAGCACATTTCTCTATCTCAATGCGCCTTCAGATTTTAGTATTTCTTCTTCTTCTTCTTCTTCTTCTTCTTCTTCTTCTTCTTCTTCTTCTTCTGTGGGCCATGTCCTTTCAATACGCAGGCGATCACGGCTCTCCGCATCTCCCTGTCCCTGGTGGCTCTTAGAACGCTTTCTCCTGTTGCACCATGCAACCCTCGTTCCGTCATCCACCTGATCAGGTCCTTCAAATATGTTATCCGCTGCTTTCCCCTGTTTTTTCCCTCTATCTGGCTTGTCAGTATCAGGTTCTCCAAGCCCTCCTTCCTCATTGCATGTCCCAGGAACATTAGTTGTCTCTTCCTGATGCTCGGAATTAATTTCCTTTTCGTCTCCATCCTTTCCAAAACCTTGTTATTGCTCACATGCTCGGTCCATGATATCCGCAGCATCCTTCTGTAGAACCACATTTTAGCTGCTTCAAGTTTTTCCTTCGTCTTCGAAGATATCTTCCGACATTCAGTGCCATATTGAAGAACCGATATCACCAGTACTCTCTTCCTTGTTTCTAGCGAAATTGTCCTGTTTCTTAATACTTTACTCAACTTCTGGAATGCTTCTTTCGCCATGCCAATTCGCCTTCGGATCTCAGTGTCGCACATTCCGTCTTCTGTTAGAACACTTCCCAGGTATTTAAATTTCTGTACCTGCTTGATTTTAGAATCCCTCACCTGTAATTTGCATTTTCGTTAAAAAAATTTCCCAGATTTTAAATAGGTGTACTTGCTCGATTTTGGCATCTCCAATTTGTAATTTGGATGTTGTTCCGTCCTTTTTGCTAACAAAGATACATTCTGTCTTCATTGGCTTCTGTAGGAATTCTTGTAGTTACCTTTCTGTGTCTGTTATCAACACTATGACATTTGCATATCTTACGTTGTTAAGATTATCACCGCCAGTAGTGAATTCTAGTAGGACGTCTACTTCTCTTAGAATCGCCTCAAAGTAGAAATTATATAAGTCTGGTAAGAAGACCCATTATTGTTTTACTCTCCTTTCTATTTTTGTACATATACTGGCTTCCTTTTCTATCGGATTCAGGTAGTTTGCTCCCTGTATTGTTTCTGGATCTTCAACCAAAATTTCTAGACTTTATATAGTCTTAAGACTCCCGCGCATTTTTTTCTGTTTGTTGACTTATCTACGGTCGGATGTATCTGTTAATCACACCCGACAGTCAATTGCTTTTCAGGCATGTTGTTGTTTATTTTTTCAGTAGCAGTTTTTTAATATCATCTACGACCGGATGTCAACCTCCCTCGTCCTTTGTTGACTTTTATCTACGGTCGGATGTATCTGTCACCCACATCATTGCCGGGATATCGCCTTTCAAGCCGAATGTCACTTTTGTTGACTTTGCCTACGGCTGGACATACCTTCCAATTACTTTCGCGTTCAAGGTAAGATATTACGCTCACATTTTATCGAAAAACTAACAAATTCAGTTCATATGGCAAGATGTTACTGGGATAATCTGAATATTGTTAATGATGTTTGAGCCGCACCTCGAAGGTCATCATCTGGTAAAGATCTGTTAGCGGCGCAGTATTTACGTTTATGTACAGGTTCTTATAATAATGAAAACTCATACTAGAGGTGCGTTATGTAAGGATTTTTGTGGATTTTCGTCGCCAATTTGTTGTGTGTGGCAAAACTTCGCCGCAAAGTTGTAGAGACCGGTTTGTGCCGGAAGTAAAACACGGAACAAGAAGGTAGGTTCAAAACAGTGTATTAGTATAACAAGATACAACATATCCAAAAGAAGTGTTAATAATAAGTAATTTAGAAATAAGTCCGAAGGTATTATTCCGCTGCCTGACTAGTAGCTGTCGTTAAGTGGTTCTTGTTAACTGCTGTACTTGACTGCTCTCAACTGCTCGTAGTTAGTTGACTGCTCGTAATTGCATTATTTATTCGCCTTCCCACTCAAGGCAAAATCTGGCCAGAAGATTATCCCGCAGTAGATTACCATTGCTTTCTGCTGTAGACTGCTTGCCAGCCAAGGCTATAGAACCCAATCTGTCCTGTTATTTGACTCATAGATAGAGGAGGAAGAGATGTAATATTATTAAGCAGTAATCAGTGGAGGTTCAGTTTATTACTACATAACAATAGAAAACCGATCCCCCAAATTATGACCAGTAGAAGCCTTAATCATGACTCCAACTATTATATTCAGTCAGTCAGTTAAGTGCAATACGTGATACACGCTCGAAAGAAACATGACTGAATGAGCAGAAGATTATCTCGCAGTAGGTTGTCATTGCTTTCTGGGGTAAACTGGTTGCCAGCCAAGACTAGGACCCAATCTGTTCTATTATTTAACCCATAACTAGAGGGAAGAGACGGATTAATACTTTTTTCAAGGGTATTTGCGCGTAAGTGAAAGCAAAGAATTCAACTGGAATTCGAACTCGGTTCACCGTTTTTTCGTTCCAAGCCGATATCCACTGTACCACAAGGAGAAAAATAACATGGGTGAGGAGGTTAGATGTACAGTGTTAATTATTAAGGGAGGTTGTGTTTACACAGTCTTATTGTGCTAAGGAGAGGTCAGTTCAGGCGTCAATTACTGAGTATGTGTTCATTTGCCGACTAATATAGAGTTAAATTGAACAGATATTTTAGTTGAGATTTGGGAACATCGAAAATGATCCAATGACATGACAGTGAGTAACGCGTTTTAAACTTAGGCAGTGTAATCGCAACAGATAATCAAGTATTTATTAAAAAATGTTTCTGAATCATTATTAATTCCTTTTGTTGTTGTTTTTAATATTTTACTTCAAGCAAGGCAATAAAGCCACTCAGATGCAATGGATTACGGAGTGTCCGAGAATATGAGAAAAAACATTATCAATGAGAGAAAACAATAAAAGAACAGGAATTAAGAAGACAGCAGATAATGATTGACATTGCATTTAAATTTTTGAAGATCAAAGTTGAGTGGAAAGCAAGAAGCCGCAAAAGTGTTTCCACAGCAAGAAACAAAACTGTTAACATAGGACTTATACTAGCAGTATAGCCCGGCGTTGCTCAGGTGTAATGAAAGCTTAAAACTAATCAATGGTCTTGGAGCTCAGACTCTTTGGACGTTGGCAAGAAAGACTAAAAAGCAATAGTTGTTTCCAGTTAAAGCGAAACCGGAGACTGAAAGAAAAATGAATGGATATAAGTCAAATTATGATTTCCTGGTATTGATATCAAATAAGTTTTTTCGTCGTAAACTGAATTTTGAAGGCTAAAAAAGTCCTCTGAGTAAATGGTATCATGGCTGAGACTAAGAACTACAATTATACCTACTTAGAGCCAAACCCGAAGCAATACAGACATACAGGCAGATAAACAGACAAACACAAACGCCTTTACTTTTATATATATATATTATCGATTTTCTGCACTATTGTAAGAACTGCAACCTTGAAACTTCTGAATATTGTTTCTTATGTTTTTGTCTATGCGTGTATCAAATTTGATTAAAATCAGACCACTCCTTCTATAACCCGATTTTTTCAATTCTCGATTTTCGATATTTATCGGTGGTACCTAGCTAAGAACACTCGCAGACGCTTATAGTACAACTGTGTAAATTTTCAAGAAAATCGGTTCAGCTGTTTCGGAGTCTATAGGTAACGGATACACACACACTTACACACACACACAAAGTTCCATTTATAAATAAGTTTAGATGAGATGAAGAAAACATAATTAAGGAGAGAGAACAATAAAAGAACAGGAATTAAGAAAACTGAAGACAACCACTGATGTTACATTTAAGCTTTTGAAGATCGAAGTTGTCTGGGAAGAAAGAAGCTGGAAGGGATTTAAACACGTGGAAAGTTCGAGAGTGTTGATAATACAGCAACGATCACTTACTGATTCGTACGAAAAATTTATTTTCTAATGAGTAAGTAATATATCAAGGAGATAATGAAAATTCTAAGATATTATTCCCCCCTTTTATTAACGACTTGATGACTAGACAACAATAATTCTTTGGGTGCTTTCTTTCTTCAAACCTACGTCCCCCAAGTTAATTTATGAATTTTTTTATTAATCTTGCATATTTATTCATTATTGTCTATCGGATTGAATATACGAGAAATCTTATTTAAAAAAGTTGCATTCACCGGCAGGATTTCAACCTAACTTTATTTCACTCAGAATAGAGGACGCTACCATTAAACCCAGCAAGCCTTAAGCAAATTGGCCACGAAGATCAGTCGAGTTTGAACCTGAGACTGCTTGACTACTTCACTAAATCATTATAATCTAAAAAGAAAATCTTACAATTTAAATTTTTTTATCGCTTTAAATGATCTGCAAATGGTTGATAAACGCTAAAAACGAATCAGTCACTCAATTTTTGTAACGTACAATCTGATTACAATCAGAATAGCAATATAACAATACGCCAGCGTTTCTGAGTAAACTTAAACATTGGAATACAAAATTGATTTTTCTTATACTTTTATGTTTAAAGCTTTTAATTTTTCTATGATTCATTCATAATTGCTTTTTAAAGTAATACTGATACGCTGTGCCGTGTTTAGCAACATCACGCCCCCTCCCCTGCAGGATGCACATTGTGGCCCCTCTACCCGAAGAATGCAACTTGCGCCCGTACCCCGAACAATATGGGAAAAAACTTTGAAATCAAGTAGATGTTCACAAAAACTAAGAGGAGGGATTGTGATATACTTAATGACCGGTCTAAATTGATCAACATCAGACAGAGCTGTGTGTGTGTGTGTGTGTGTGTGTGTGTGTGTGTGTGTGTGTGTGTGTGTGTGTGTGTGTGTGTGTGTGTGTGTGTGAGAGAGAGAGAGAAAGAGAGAGAAATTTTACCGACAAAAATATTATTTCAATCATTTAATTAAAAGCGTGACACACATAGGTAGGTAGGTAGGTAGGTAGGTAGGTACTACAGTATTATTATATAAATCACTGCCTTGCCCGGTCAGTGCAAGTTGTTTATATTAGGACCGGGCCTTATATATATATATATATATATATATACCCACACAGAGTGGGCCATAAGTCGGGTACCAAAGCATTTAAAACAATTCTGGTAATAATAAACGTTATTTTATTAAAACCAAGCTTAACTAATGAACTGAGAAACCCGTTGTACACGCTGGTACAATCAGAAATGCTCAAAGTGCTCGCCATTTGCATTGATGCACAATTCCATCACTTCACGTAATTCTTTGGTGCGCGACTTAGGGCCCACCCTGTATATATGGGGTTTCTCGAAAGATCATGCCGATTTTTAGTCATCCATGGACAAACACACGTCAAAGTTATCGACAGGTATATACTTACATTTCCGATGAGAGCACAACTGGATGCTTGTTTGATTTAATCCGATCGTTCCTATCACTTCACGTAATTCTTTGGTGCGCGATTTAGGGCCCCGCCCTGTATATATGGGGTTTCTCGAAAGATCATGCCGATTTTTAGTCATCCATGGACAAACACACGTCAAAGTTATCGACAGATATATACTTACATTTCCGATGAGAGCACAACTGGATGCTTGTTTGATTTAATCCGATCGTTCCTATCACTTCACGTAATTCTTTGCTGCGCGACTTATGGCCCACCCTGTATATAAAGAAGCGGACAGAGCAAGACGGGTTGATAGATGTCTATTTCAACATAAAAGTATGAGAATAATTTTCCAGTTAATCCTAATAATTATTTTTTTTATTTATTTATTTTTTTTCATTACAATAGATCTGCGGAGCCAAGGAGCCTTACGGCTTCCCGGAGCCTTGCGGCCCATAGGGAAATTGCGGCCTCCTCGCAATTCCGGGGTCTGCGGGGACCCTAAGCACAGCCCTGCTGATGCGTTAAACTCAATGAAAATTAGCTATTTAATGGTCAGAAATATATAACTAAAGAAATTAAATTCCTTTAAGCTGAGCTTCGACTTATTGATAAACTACTTTGTGATTGGATAGTAAAATTGACTTTCTGATCGGTTCGATGAATTTAGTTTATAATTGGTTAGAAATATATAACTCAAGTAATTAAAATGTCTTTAATATGTGCTCCTAATTACACTGTACTGCTTGTTGGTTGGAGAGTTAATAACTTTTCCTGATTGGTTCGATAAATTTATTGGTTAGAAATATATGCGTGAAGAAAATTTTAAATCTTCATAAGTAGCGACCCACTTTTGATACACTGCTTGTTGATTCGATAGCAATATTCATTTTTTGATTGGATCGAAAGATTTATTTATTTTCTGACTGGTTAGAAATAAATGACTAAAGAAATGAACATTTTATAAGCCAGTTTTTGATTACCTGCTTGTTGATTTGACAGCAGTATTTATTCTGTGATTGGTTCCGTGATTTTATTTATTTTTGGAATGGTTAGTAATATATTACTGAATAAATAAAAATCTTATAACTTATCATCCCACTTTTTTTTCTTCTGCTGAATGCCGTCCGCTGCAGTAAGCGTGGCTTTTCCGTCTGCCAAAGTGATGTTAATGAAAGTCGTCATTTTATTAACCTACATTAGCATCTCTGGGAAGGAAAAATGTACGGAAGGAAAGCGAAAACAAAAAAAAAAATACGACTGCATGAGTTGATACACTGCGTTAAAATGACATGTTTTACTGTCGACAATGGAGATACTTAACCAAAAACACTTATTCAAAGCAAAAGGCAAAGACCTTTATTCGAATACGGATCAAGCCTTAAAATACATACACTTGATTGATTGAGATTAATAAATGTGATCGCGACTCACGGTGGGTTAGTGAAATGTACTTGAGCCACTTTCTGAAATCTAAACAAATGATCTAATATCAGTTTTTTTTTGTTTTTTTTTTGTCTGTTATTTTTTTATTATTTAAAAACTAGTAAATTTTCTTGGTTGGACAAGGCAATTTTCACCAAATAATTGAATACTTAAATTCAATTTGTTGTGGAAAATATTTTAATAGTTTTGCGGTTTAACTTAAAAGAGACGCGTTTGGATGATATTTCACTCATTGGCTCATTTGAATCAATTAAATGCTTCATACGCACAAAAGTAACTTTTTTTTTTTTTACATCGGAACATAAAAAAGATGTATATAATTCCAGGCATTATTTTTCTGAGTAAAGATCTTGATGCATTACAACATAATTTCATTCTTTCTATTATCCCGATTTGTTTAAATTACAGCGTTTCAGATACTTTTGTCTGTGACGCGATATCTTGTTTCAAATATCGATTGCATTATTCTAACTATTATCCTGATCTTTGTTTTAATTATGACGTTTCAGTTGTTTAGTTTGAGATTAGGTATTGTTTCATGAACTCATTGGGACTATTATCCTGATCTTTGTTTTAATTATGATGTTTCAGTTGTTTAGTTTGAGATTAGGTATTGTTTCATTAACTCATTGGGACTATTATCCTGATCTTTGTTTTAATTATGACGTTTCAGTTGTTTAGTTTGAGATGAGGTATTGTTTCATTAACTTATTAGGACTATTATCCTGATCTTTGTTTTAATTATGACGTTTCAGTTGTTTAGTTAGAGATGAGGTATTGTTTCATTAACTCATTGTGACTATTATCCCTATCTTTGTTTTAATTACGACCTTCTTCCGAATAAGGTCATTTATTTTGTTTAGTATACTTCTTAAATGCTGTGGATTTTATTTGTTATATATTTTTTAAGCATACTAGCTATTAGCCATGTAAATATCCACGGATGTGTTTGTATTTTAATAAAAGATCTTTTAAGTGGAATGAACGACAAATGTTGCTTTCGATTTGTAAAAAATACTCAATGTAATTTTTCTAAATTTTGAATTTTTCTTTTTTTTATTAAGAAATATTTGGTTTAAAACAGAAATATTTTTTAATTATAAGAGACAATTTAATTGTTAAAATGAATTCGAAATATTGTAATCGTTAAAATGCAATAAAAAATTAAAAAGCTAATATTCATAGAGTTTAATGCATCCGTGTTTTTTAAAAAGCAATTAAGAACGTATCATGGGAAAATTACCAGCGTTAAGCATTAAATTTTAGATTGTAAGCTTTTTTTAGATTATAATGATTTTAGTGAAGCAGTCACAGGTTAAAACTCGACTGATCTTCGTGGCCAATCTGGTTAAGGCGTGTTGGGTTTACTCTGAGAGACGTAAGTTGAAATACTTTCGGAGAATGCAACTTTTTTTTAATAAGATTTCAATCCGGGAGACGACAATGAATAAATATATGTCAAATTAATAAAAACAAATCCATAAACTAACTTGACTATAAACAGGAGTTGTTCAAGCAAGGCCAAATTTAGTGCCTTCAAGTGAAACTTCACTCGTAAAATCTCCTGAAATTTTTTTATATCTGTACATTTGCATGATAAAAAATAAAAAAATAAACAGAGAATTTCGGTTATGAATGAATTTTTTTTTATTAATTCGATAAAGTAATTTTATTAAAAAAATACCCTGGCAGTGATATATATATATATATATATATATATATATATATATAAATTAAAAAAGGATTAATTCAATGATCTTGAATGACCATTTCGATATAAAAAATCCCCACGGAGGATAACACATCACCTCAGCAACAGAAAAATCTTTTCAGAAACTTTTTTTTTCTGTTGCTGAGGTGATGTGTTATCCCCGTGGGGATTTTCATATCGAAATGGTCATTCAACATCATTGAATTAATCCTTTTTTAATTTATATTTGCTCTGTAATGTTTTATTACATGGAGCTCTCTTCCTGTATCATTTTTTAATTTTAAAATAAAATTTTTAATATTAATTAGGATCGGGTTTTTGGAATTTAACTTCCTGCTTTTTTCACTTGGATTAAAGTATCTGAATTAAAAAAAAAAAAAATATATATATATATATCACTGCCAGGGTATTTATATATATATATATATATATATATATATATATATATATATATATGGTAATATTTTTAATTCATGAGTTTCTAGTAAAAACATAGTTTACTGCAACACATGATCCATTGTTTTTTCGTACTATCTTATTAACACCTCGTCAGGCAGTGAAATATTTTTTTACTGTTAGGAATTATTATATATAGAAGCTTAGAAAACAAAACAATTTTTACCAAATCCAGACAATTAAGGGGGAGGATTTTTTTAATTGTTTGGATTTAGTAACAAGCTGTGCTGTTTTCTAAGCTTCTACATAAAATAATTCCTAACAACAAAAAATATTTCACTGCCTAACGAGGTGTTAATAAGTTAATACCGAAACACAATGGCTCTTGTGTTGCAGTAAATTATGTTTTATTATAAATTTATAATAAAAATGTTACCATATATAATGCTCTACTAAGTATCAAGCACTTTAATAAAGTAAATCACGACAAACAGTGGACTGTCAACTCATTAGTTTGTACTACTTGTAATATATATATATATATATATATATATATATATATATATATATATTCTAAACCACCATCTCTCCCAGTGGGGTGTAGCCCATTGACAAGAAAGTCGTCGATGCTTCTATACCTTGTTTTTTGACAGCTAAAAGTGTTAACCCTACGCAAAGCAAAGCCCTTTATCCCCCGGCCAAAGTAGACTGGTTGCCTATCAAAGCTATAGAAACCAATCTGTCCTGATATTTAACCCATAGCTAGAGGAAAAGGAGGTGAATTAATAACTTTCTGAATGATATTTGCTCGTAGGTGAACGTAACGAATTCAATTGGAATTCAAACTCAGCTCATCAAATTTCTGATTCTGAATCGATATCCACTGTACCACAACACATACATACATATATATATATTACGGAAATTAACGAAAATTAGCGAAACTTGGTTAGAAACAACCGACAATTTGTAATGATTTGTTTGAACATTATTTTTTATCGATACTCATATTTAAGTAGATATTTCGTTTTTAATTAAACAGTATTATATATTTATATCTACTGGCCTGATTATTTACGATAAATTTTATTACGAAACTGTGTGTCATTCGGCAAGGATTCGAACCTGCGATCCCTATCCACATAGAATGACACACATTTTCGTAATAAAGTATTCAGGCCAGTAGATATAAATATATAATACTGTTTGATTAAAAACAGAATATCTACTTAAATACGAATATCGATAAAAAAATATGTTCAAAGAATTCATTTCAAATTGTCGGTTGTTTATAACCAAGTAATTCGTTAATTTCCGTAACATGTTGACATTACGATACATTTCAGAGCAGATATGGTTATTGCGATGAATCGTAAATTGTGTTATATGGGCTTGATTTGAACCTCGTTTAGACTGGAAGTTATTCGTGGTCGAGGGGTCGAAAACGTTGCCAGATCAAATGGTAGCTTCCCCTCTGTGGATAGGGGTCGCAGGTTCGAAACATGCCGAATGGCACACATTTTCGTAATAAACATTTATCGTAAATAATCAGGCCGGTAGATATAAATATATAATACTGTTTAATTAAAAACAGAATATCTACTTAAATATGAATATCGATCAAAAATAATTTTTCAAACAAATCAAAGTTTGAATTCCAATTGAATTCGTTACGTTCACCTACGAGCAAATATCATTCAGAAAGTTATTAATTCACCTCCTTTTCCTCTAGCTATTGGTTAAATATCAGGACAGATTGGTTTCTATAGCTTTGATAGGCAACCAGTCTACTTTGGCCGGGGGATAAAGGGCTTTGCTTTGCGTAGGGTTAACACTTTTAGCTGTCAAAAAACAAGGTATAGAAGCATCGACGACTTTCTTGTCAATGGGCTACACCCCACTGGGAGAGATGGTGGTTTAGAATATATATATATATATATATATATATATATATATATATATATATATATATATATATGCAAGTGAATAAAGAACGAAGAAAATATTAATAACATTCCAAACATTAATTTAAAACAGTGCTCAATATAGAAATAGAGCAATGAATATTTATTATGAGTTATAGTTTAGAACATGTGCAAATTATAATTTACTACAAAAATGTACATTTTTCGACATCGAAAAAACAATGTTTCATCAGGTAGTTAATACTGATGCTACTAAACGTTATTTTTTTAAAAAGAAGATTAAAAAATCTAACTTCCCCTTTATTTTTGGAAAATTGTATGAGGTAAAATGAATAGAAAAGAAGGAAAAACAAAAAAGGAAATCGAAAAAGAGGGTAAAACACGCTCCTACGCTCTTTATTTTCTATTTATCTCTGTTTCATTTTTTACCCCATTTTTTTCCGATTTCTTTCTTTCTTTTCCCTTCTTTTCTATCCTCGTTACCTTGTACAATTTTCCAAAAATAAAGGGCAATTGGGATTTTTTAATCTTTTTTTTTTTTCAAAAATAACGTTTTGTACCATTATTTTTAACTACCTAATGAGACATTGTTTGTCCGCTTTTGTAGTAAATTATCATTTGTACATATTCTAAACTATATATATATATATATATATATATATATATATATATATATATAATTCGGTCGGGTTTCAATTCTGGTTAAAAGCAATCGGATGTCTAACCGTACTGATGAGCTGTGATAGAGCGAAACAGATCTGTCTGCGGATGACTATTTACGCTTTCACACCCTGATTGAGCACACTGGAAGAATGGTAAACTTTGATAAACAGTAGCTACTCTAGCATGTACGCATCGCTGATTCAGTAATGAATTAGAGCACTCTGGCTATTGGGCGTGTATAATGATAATATACACGCTAAAAAGTCTGCCTCCTTGTACCGAGCGCCCGTAGCTCAGAGGTAGAATCGCCGACTGACGCCAATTCGGTCGGGTTTCAATCCTGGGTAAAAAGCAATCGGATGTCGAACCGTACTGATGAGCTGTGATACAGATCTGTCTGCGGATGACTATATATATATATATATATATATATATATATATATATATGAGGGAAAGAGAGATATACTTGAGATAAATAAAATGTGATAAAAAGATGAGGAAGATAATATAGAAAACGCATGTCAGTATTAAAGACGTTGTGAAGAAAATGTATGCAAAAAGGCTGCTTTTTCTTGGAACCAAATTTTTAGGGCACATAATGAAGAAAGAAGTTCTGAAAAAAGAACACTCACAAGACATGCATGAAATACTGAATGCAAGAATGAGAAAGGAAATCAGTGTGTAAGAAGTATTTGTAAGTGGATAAGAGGGCCGTGTGAGGGTGAGATCGTAAAAAGTCAAACACTACTGAAATCTAGAAAAGATATGAAGTGACGGTGGTTAATGGTCACCCACGCCATCTAGGCAAATAACACATAGAAAAAGATGGATGCAAAATATTTTGTATAAATTTCTACAAATCAATGTGTCTGTATCATAGTATTTCTTAGTGAAAGTAAGTACCTGACTATACTCATTCTATCCGTTACCTTTTCAAGAGCCAGATCAGGTCAAAAAACGGAGCACTGTCGTCATATTTAGACGGAGAGCTGTCAAGTCCTTTCCAGTCCCGATAGAGTTCAAAAGCTTCTCTGATGTCTTCTGTTGCGCAGAGGGTTACATAGGAGAAAGTGATGAGAAAGAGGGGTTAGTTATATGAAATGTCAGAAGGAGGGTAACAGACGGATGAGAATACCGGTGTAATGGGGGTGGAGTAGATGAAAAAAAAGCTTGAGAGAATGGATGCGAGTTAGTGAGATAGGAGATGTCTATTGACCTTACATTCAAATTCCTGAAGATTGTAGCTGTTGGGGAAGCATGTATATGGAAGGGAATTCCACGGGCGAGAAAAGTAGCTAGTTGCTAATCTAGTAGCTCGTGTAAATTCATATTTAGGGGCCACCAGTGTTCTAAGTTCATTGGAGCAGAAGCCGTGAAATTATTTATAGAAGAGGCACAGGGAAGGATAGGATAGCGACTGCAGCCGAGTTGCCAAGTTGGTGTAGAAACTCCTCGGACGTACTACATTCCTTGTTTTTGCCAGTCCTAATTCTCGTGCATTCGCTTGAAAAGAAAATGATACACGCATTTTTAACTTTTCTTAGCCAGACGCAATACAATCACGCTCGCTTCAATTTACGAGTGACTCAAACAACCTTGAAACATGGATGACCAAAAACAAATAGATAAAATATTATTCTCAAAATGAAAACTTCTTCGTATGATAGACAACACCTGAATCACACCATAACTGATAAGCCACTGGAATCAGTGTGCATAAGGGAAAAACAGCGACTGTTACACTCACCGTAAGTAGCTATAATCTATTAATCGATCCAGAGGTAGTAAGATCTCTCATGAGAATGAAAGCTTCTTTTCGTACGTCATAGTTCGGTAGGTATGATCAGATAAGTCGAAGAATTTGCCATGGCATGGCACTTGTATGGAAACACAGACGGATCTTAAACGCTCTGTTGGCTTCTTTTCATTCGATCAACACAGCTTATTTGACTCGAAGAGACTCGATGTGTCTTTTTTTTCCAGATCAAATACTCAATATTTCTTTTTACATAGAACTAGAAAAAAAAAGATGTGTCCATTGAGGTCGGACCCAATCATTTCAAAAAACCCTGAAGCATTTTCTTATGAAAGAGCCAAACGGATAAAAAGAAATCATTTTTTTTTTTTTTTTTTAGATGAGACCGATTTGCCGTTTGGGTATAAAAAAAATGAAAAACATCTATCAATTAAGTTCTGCACGCATGCGCATTTTAGGATTCTTTAGCGTACGACGAAGGACGAAAGAGTCCACCCACAATTCGATATCTACTGAAAATAAAAAGGAGAAATAGTTGAAGTGGAAAAGTTGTATTTGGATGTGTCGGGGAAAGGATGATTTTATTTACATTGTTTATATGCGGACTATTTTTTCATATCTTCGTCTGTCTGTAAATCAAGGAGATAAGAATAACTCCTCGTTTTCATAAATTTATACAGAAATAACGATGTATTTACAATACACCAGATTTTGTTGTTTGATAAATGAAATGGTTACATGGATTTCCGTGAATAACTGTGCTATTCTTACAATTCAATTTATAATTCAACTTAACCTATTTAATGACATGGAAAAACATGATATATCCCTCAAAAATAGCGGAAAAAATCTTCAAGTTTTATAAGTAGATTTAAGATCATTATTAAAGTAATATTTACCAAGATTCTGTAGACGATCAGTGTTTGAACAGCTATCACCATTATATCACAATCAGTCAGTTAAGTGCCATACGTGATATCACGCTTGGGCGATCATGTCTCGAAAGAGACATGACTGGCTGGGCAGAAGATTATCCCGCAGTAGGTTGCCATTGCTTTCTGCGGTAGACTGGTTGCCGACCAAGGCTATAGAACCCAATCTGTCCTGCTATTTAACCCATAACTGGAAGGAAGAGACGGATTAATACCTTTCCCAAGGGTATTTGCGCGTAAGTGAATACAATGGATTCAGCTGGAATTCGAAATCGGCTCCCCGGTTTCTCGTTCCGAGCCGATATCCACTGCACCACAAATCACAATATTAAGCGTATATGCCACGATTTTTCTGACTTCAAATGCGTTCATTCTTGCACGATATTCCAAAAGCTATCTATCTATCTATATATATATATATATATATATATATATATATATATATATAATTATGAATTAAAAATACATTACGACACGAAAATGTCTGTTTCGAGATTTCCATCTCGTCATCAGGCAATGTTAGATGTTCGTTGTGAAAATTATTTGCATTTAAATATAAAAAACAACCCGTTTGTATGTGGGAAGACATAAAATTTGTGCGTGTTTTTCTTTTACCCAATCAGAATAAAGATTCATTTTGAAATTTGGCAATTAGTTTCTATTTTTAAAGAATACATACTTTCTTTACCTTCCTCCCTAACAGTCACAGTGTCAGCCTACTTTTAATTTAATTTTATTTTGCTTTTATACTTATTATTACCCCTCACTAGATTTTATTACCTTTGAAAAAAATCATAAAAATCTTGAAAAAATAATATTAAAATCACAATAATAGTATTTTAAATAATTTTAACATAATTAATAAAAATAATAAAATAATGTAGAATAACAATTTACACAAGAATAAATGTAATTGTAGAATCTCTAGATTTTCCGTTAGAAAACATGTGCCTTAGGGAAACAATCATCTATTAATATGAAATATCTTCAGTCGAAAACCCTAGTAATGCAAAGATTTATGATGGTAGTACTAAGAACTATCTGAAAAAAAAAAACGATTTAATCAAAAACACGTTTTCATTCATTAAAAATAAGTATAGAAACAGAACATCCCTATCAAAATATTATTGGAATAAAAAGTAAACAAATAAAACACCCACATTAAAACGGAAAATTTCAAAAGAAACTAGAACGTGTAAGTTTTTAAACGACCCATGCTGTTGTGTCTATACGAAAAACTATATATTATTAAATTTCTTCAGAAAAAAAATCTATTAAATAAACGTAATGAAATAAATGTCATATGTAAACATTGCAAAATGTTCATCTTAGAATATAGATAAAAAAAAACTTTATATTAATTAACAAGCATAAACCCAATAATTCGCTTAAGGAAAATAATAATTATAAAGATATTAAAATAAGAAAATTAGCATATAATTTTTTTTATAATGAATAGAAAGATGGGATTATGATAGTAGGAAGTAAATTAAAATAAAAAATAAAAATGTTATTAATAAATCAAAGGTTTTGAAAAGATTGGAATAAAATACGTACTGATAAGAGTAGATTTACCCAAAAGCCCCTTTAAGTTAGATTAAAAATTAAAAAAAAGTTTTCTTTCTTTATCTCTTTCCTGTTTTCTATGATAAGAGGTCCTGATATGGAAAAGCTGAAAGGATATTTTTGGTACAAGAATGTATACATCAAAGGTAATAAAATCTAATGGGGAGTAATAAAAAAAAATAAAAATAAAATTAGGTTGTCACTTTGACCGTTAGGAAAGGAAAGAAAGCATGTATTCCCCAAAAATAATAACTATTTGCAAAATTTCAAAATGAATCTTTATTCTGATTTATTAAAGGAACACACGCATAAATTTTATGTCTTCCCACATACATAAATAGGAATCGGGTTGTTTCTTGTATTTAAATGTAAATCATTTTCCCACCTTACATCAAACATTACCTGATGACGAGATAGAAATCTCAAAACACAGACATTTTCATGTCACAACGTATTTTTAATTAATAATTTTATGGTTATATTATGCTCTACAATATTTATTGTATCGAGTACTTTTTATAAAAAAGTAAATGCAAGAGAATTCAAAATCGTCAAACCTTCGGCTGTCTTTACCTGAATTTATATCGCTTTCACATACCTAGAATATTGTATACATTTATTTTTTAACAAAACGATATGGAGAAAAATGATTTAGGAATCTCCCTGAAGAATATAACTAATCTAAACTTATTTATATATGGAACTTTGTCTCTGTGTGTGTATGTATGTATGTATGTGTGTGTGTGTGTGTGTGTGTGTGTGTGTCCGTTACCTATAGACTCCGAAACGGCTTAACCGATTTTCTTGAAAATTTACACAGTTGTACTATAAGCATCTGCGAGTGTTCTTAGCTAGGTTTTGTGTCGAGGTACCCCCGATAAATATCGAAAATCAATAATCGAAAAAGTCAGGTTATAGAAGGAGTGGTCCAATTTTAATCAAAGTTGATACACTCATAGACAAAGGCATAAGAAACGGTATTCAGAAGTTTCAAGGTTGCAGTTCTTACAATAGTGCAGAAAATCGATAATATATATATAATATATATATAAAAGCAAGATGTTTGTGTGTGTGTCTGTTTATCTCCCTGTTTGTCTGTTTTTTGTTTTGTTTTTTCAGCCCTTTTAATTTAGTTTTTGCTTCGGGTTTGGCTCTAAGTAGGTATAATTGTAGTTCTTAGTCTCAGCCATGATACCATTTACTCTGAGCTCCAGGACCATGAATTAGTTTTAAAGCTTTCATTACACCCGTGCAACGCCGGGATATACTGCTAGTACTAACTAAGGGAATACTTCATAAAATTATTATACAAAACAGAGGATTTAATTCGACGATTGAGATGAAAGGCTTATTTATGAGTTTAAAAGCAAAAAAAAACAAAAAAAAAACAAAAAAAAACAAAAAAAAACAAAAAAACAAAAAAAAACAAAAAAACAAAAAAAAACAAAAAAACAAAAAACAAAAAAAAAAAAAAAAAAAAAAGCAAAAAAAAAAGCAAAAAAAAAAACAAAAAAAAAACAAAAAAAACAACCCCATACATTGAAAAGTTATGCGCCTTGGAGAATGATTTACAGGGTATAATAAACAATACCACCACATTTCACAAACGGAGAAATGATTTCTAACAATACCTTGGAGAAGTGGGGAAAGAAATTAAAACATCAGATAAAATATTCATGAAATCGGATAAAACAGATAATATCTATAAAGCAACACCAAAAGAATATAATAGTCTAAATTTGAAAAACGTAACAAAAAAAAAAAACTATAAAAAAAAGTTGATATGAATATGAATAATTTAGTTGATAAGATCAATACGTATAGTAAAAAAATCGTAGATAAACTGAAAATAAGCAACAAAGTAGCAAAACTCAATACAATGGAGTGCTATATCACCATCAAGGATCACAAGGAAAACTTTAACACAATTCCTACTACTAGAATGATAAGTCCCACAAAACCAGAAATAGGACAAATTAATTTTTTTTGTAATCACATCACCCCAAGCAAGGCGGTAAGGCCACTGGTGTGCAGGGGGCTACGTAAGAGTGAATAGATTGGAAAAGAGGAAGCCGGAAACCACATCCTAAACAGGGAACAAGGGATGAGCCTCTACACCTGTTCAATAGACGTGGGTGGAGTGTGAACCGGGCGACAGTTCAGTCTATCTACTCCAATTAAAACAAAAAAGAAAAAAGAAAAGAAAAGTGAAAAGATTGGAAAACAGAAAGCCGGAAACCACATCCTAAACAGGGAACAAGGGATGAGCCTCTACACCTGTTCAATAGACGTGGGTGGAGTGTGAACCGGGCGATAGTTCAGTCTATCTAGTCACTGGAAAGATTAAACAAATAAATTATAGGATACCATGAAGAAAAATTATGAAAGGACACCACGAATGTAAAAAACTGATTTTATAATATAAAAGAAAAAAAAACTGCTCTTTTATCCAATTCGATATTGAGTAGTACTATCTATCGATGTCAAAGGCACTATTTGCTACAGCATTGGAATTTGCCACTGTTTATTCGGATATATCGGAAGAGGAGAGAAACATCAGAATGAATGCTGAAACATGTGCTCATTCATAAAAACGAACATTGGAGAAGATTAATTACAAGAGAGATAACTTTAACATCACTATGGAATTTCTGGACTCTGCCGAGTCTTCGAATCTAGTAGGTTTATTTATATTATACAATCTCACAACCTATAAGGAACTAAAGACATTGAATTATATAGGGATAATGGGCTTATGATAGTAAGTAATGCCACACATTTTTAAAGTAGATAGAATTAGAAAGATGATACATAGAGAATTTAAAAACCAATATTTAAAAGTAACTATAAATACAAATATAAAAAAAGTCGATTTCCTCGATGTAACCTTAGATTTAGAGAAGGCTATACACCAACCATATAAAAATTTGAAGAAGGCTATACACCAACCATATAAAAATTTGAAGAAGGCTATACACCAACCATAGAAAAATTTGAAGAAGGCTATACACCAACCATAGAAAAATTTGAAGAAGGCTATACACCAACCATAGAAAAATTTGAAGAAGGCTATACACCAACCATAGAAAAATTTGAAGAAGGCTATACACCAACCATATAAAAAACAAAAAAACAAATACAAATCCTTTATATATCCACCCTCCATCCGTCCTTAAACATGTACCCCCATCAATAGAATATAGAATTAGTAGAAATTCAGCAAATGATGAAGTATTTAATAAACATAACAATTTTTATAATTAGCCTTGAAAATAGCGGATATAAAATCAGAAATATTAAATGTGTAAAAGAGAAAAGCAACCCCCGAAAAAAAAATAGGAATAGAAATATTATTTGATACACACCCACTTCCAACCAAATGAATAGTAGTAAATTGGAAAAAAAAGTTCCTCGTGTTAATTACGAAACGCTTACCGGAAAAGAGTTCATTAAGTAAGATTTTCAATAAAAAATACTATCAGTTTAGATTATAGCTGTATGAATAATCTGGAAAAAATCATAAAAAAAAACCACAATAATAATATTTTAAATAATTTTAACACAATTAATAAAAATAATCAATTTACACAAGAATAAATGTAATTGTAGAATCTCTATAGATTTTCCGTTAGAAAACATGTGCCCTACTAACCCTACTAACGTAAAGATTTATGATGGTAGTACTAAGAACTCTCTGAAAAAACGATTTAATCAACACACGTTTTCATTCATTAAAAATAAGTATAGAAGTAGAATATCCCTATCAAAATATTATTGGCATAAAAAGGAAACAAAATAAAACACCCTCATTAAAACGGAAAATTTCAAAAGAAGCTAAAACGTGTAAGTCTTTAAACGACCCATGCTGTTGTGTCTATACGAAAAACTATATATTATTAAATTTCTTCAGAAAAAAATCTATTAAATAAACGTAATGAAATAAAAATGTATGTATTCCCTAAAAATAGTAACTACTTGTAAAATTTCATCATGAATCTTTATTCTGATTAGTAACACACACACACACACACACACACACACACACACACACAAATAGATAGATAGATAGATAGATAGATAGATAGATAGATAGATAGATAGATAGATAGATAGATTATAATGTATACATATATATATATAGAGAGAGAGTGTGTGTGTGTGTTTATTGACTTGTAAACAAGATTAATACCTAAAGTTAAGAAATATTAATATTTATGCAAAGAATATTAATATATTAAAAGAAATTAAATGTCTGGATCTGCAAAAAAATCAAAGAGTTTATAGAAAATAAAAAAGCGAGAACATATTTGAAGACCCCCTTGTGTGTGTGTGTGTGTGTGTGTGATAAAAATATATAGTTGTATGGTATGGTATATTTTGCGTGTTAACTTGCTGAATACCAGGGAAGGAGCGTATGCCCTGACGAGTTCGCTTAAGCATGAAACAGACTGCTGTTACTGAGAATATATATATATATATATATATATATATATATATATATTACTTTCAGCTGACATAAAAAGTGGGAAGCGTATACTGAAGCAATTGCTAAATCAGCCATCACTAGTGATGGCGACGTTATGCTCTCCATTCCTCTTTCCATGGAACCTCAGACTCAACACGTAATTCTACATCAAGTGCCTTGAGGAGGTAGTGCTGTCCTGGGTGAAAAAGGGTTGCTGCTGGGAGACCCTGTACTGGCAAGAGGATTCTGCACCATGCCACAAAAGTAAGAGGACCCAATCATGGCTGTCAGACAATTTTTTCGACCACATCACCCCAAACATCTGGTTATGTAACTCTCCAGACTGCAACCCTTCAATTTTTATGAGTGGCACATAGTTGATCAAAGACTAAAAATACTCCTTGTATCAGCAAATATTAACTGAAGGCAAGGATTATGGCAGCATTCACCAACTTAAACAAGGAGATCATCTAGAAAAGATAAGGAGATTCCGAAGTCGTCTGGAGGCCGTGATTGAAACCAATGTCGACTTCATCGAATAAATTATTTTTCAACATGTTTTTGTTATGACGTGGCTCGTACCATATAACATCCGGTCGCCCGGATGTATAAAAGACAATTTACGTTTAGCACGAGGAGTTGTCATTATCAAGGACTTCGTGAAGCAACACCTACTACTGCGAGAAACTGTAAATATTGTATATACCTCTTGGTTGTACCACTCTGGTAATAAAATAATTTATCTACATTTCACTGTGTATCTCTTCATTCCATGATACAACAATATTTGTGTAATTTTGGTAAATATATCTGTTATAAGTAGATGCCAATGTTATTTTCATTTTCTGCGTAAATTAGACTACAATATATATGTTTGAGAGTAGTGTTACTATAGTTAGACTGCTATTACTGCACACATATTTTGCTTACGACTTGATTCACTTGCCCTAGAGCTCATATAGTAAAAAGATAAAATAAAAAGTGTATCAACAATCAGTTACTCATTATTTTATTGGATTTGATACGAGATATGTTATTGAGAGTATCGATTTTGACACGAGGTTACCAACGAGATTAGTACAAGGCCAATTATAAATACAACCTGCTAAAAATGAAACAAGTACAAATCAAGTTCAATTGCTCAGTCGAGTTACACACCTTAGTTCAACAAGTTCAGATCTTTACAGCTATACCCATCATACCAATGTATTCTATTGACAAAATAGAGTTTTCTCTATCGCTGATATCTTAATCTCTTTAAATCTAGGGTCAACCGTTATCTACATTCAACACCCTCATTCATCATCCCTTCATTTATTGGGTAAGGAACGCAAAAAATAAAATGGCGTATCAAATCTCTAACTATCATCACGTAGAATGAGTGATAAATTGAACTATTTAACAGTTCAATGGTCCCGATATTTTGTTTTAAAATATTTCAGTCAACCTCCATAGGGCTAAAACAATTCGCTGTACCGTACAGATTTAACGTAAAATAATCAACTCTCTGTGTCACTTCAGTAAGTATCTGACTACTCGGGCTGTCCTCTGCCTTTACAAAAGCCAGATCAGGTCGAAAACGGAGCAGTGTTGTCATATCTCGGTTGGAAGCCTTCTCGTCCTCGCTTTTCACTCCATGGATTTTATAATCGTCTCTGAGGAAAGAATTAATTTCCGACCTACAACCTCACAGACGAGATTTGGCAAACTTCTCGTTGCTCTATCGCTGCTTCTATAGAAAATTGTTCCTGGGCGTGACGATAAACTGCATCCGGCAGCAAGGACTCTGATTGGGAGGTTGTGAGGAGCATGAAACCAGCTCTTAATTGCTATTGTTCTCAAGTCCACCCTCACCCAAAGTGGTAGCACCTGTTAGGGTCCCAGCTATGGGCAAATAGTTAACCCCCCACAAACTGGGGTCAAAACACTATGAAAGTATATAAATACACTTTTATAGAAATATATACATAAAAATACTTTCAGAGAAAATTATATATATTTTTAAGGAAAAAATTATTCTCAGTAAAACATTTTTTAAAACAAAACACGAAGATATTTTCAGTTTTCTAAAATAAAAAAAACAAAAAATAAAAAATTCCTTAAAATCTGAATAAATCAACCTTCTCACTATAACCGAACATTTAAAAAAATACCTTAAAGTCCCACCTTTTTGGCATTAAATAACCTACAGAGGTGTTGATATGCCGCTGAACAAAACTCAAACTCAAACTCTAGAAAATTCTTGGACGCACTACAGTCCTTGATTTCGCTAGTGTTAACCTTCACAGCTAGGACTGACCATGCCACTTATACTGTAGCAACCCCCCCCCCCCACATACCCTCCGTATTCCATCGTTGAGAAGTAAGTTCCAGAGGTTGATTCACAGGTCACTACTTTCTTAACCTGCTGAGGTCTAGTTTTAACAATTATCTTCCCCTCTTACCTGTATAAACATCTCCTTAACGTAACTATCTATTTTGAGTGGCCTCTGTGCTTTGTACGGGATGAACTTTGCTGTGAATATACAGAACATTTCATGAGTATCAAAGATTGAACTTGCTTCACTCAGGATCTAACAGACTGGACCTGCACGTTTTGGTGACGATAATCCACTGCGCCACGCGTTCATTTTGCATCGCCCTCAAACGTTGCACAGAGCCTTCTTGTAGTTGACCAATAATTAATAATGTAACCATTAAGTTCATTAATGAATAATTTAATCATTAAGTTCATTACTCCTTTTGTGTGTTTGATTTGGGATCTCATTTTTATTATTTGTGTTTTCTTTTTTTTATTTGTATTCTTTGTGTTTTTTGTCTGCCTTCTTTGTATTAATTTTCCTTTCTATCTCATTCTCTCTCTCTCCCTCTCTCTCTTTCTTTCTACACATTGTGCTTTCATTCTATTCCTTATTCTTTCTTTCTATTCTTTATTCTTTTTTCTTTCTTTCTTTCTTTCTTTCTTTCTATTCTTTATTCTTTTTTCTTTCTTTCTTTCTTTCTTTCTTTCTTTCTTTCTTTCTTTCTTTCTATTCCTTATTCTTTTTTCTTTCTATTCCTTATTCTTTCAGTCTTTATTTCTTTCTTTTCTTTTCTTTATTCTTTCTTTCTTTCTTTTCTTTTCTTTATTCTTTCTTTCTTTCTTTCTATTCCTTATTCTTTCTTTCTTTTCTTTCTTTCTTTTCTTTTCTTTATTCTTTCTTTCTTTCTATTCTTTCGTTCTTTCTTTCTTTCTTTCTTTCTTTCTTTCTTTCTATTCCTTCTGGTTTTGCTCTAATCTTTGGTTAGGTTTTATTCTCCTTATAAGCAGAATATTTTCTCCCGAGTTTCGTTTCTGTTTTTCTCGTCTGTTTGCATTGAAAACATCAACTCAGCCCATTGCTTTCTTCTTCATCCTTCCAATCGATGCGCCATTGACGACCAACAGTTTTTTCTTTCTGAAACTTTTGCTTACCCAAAACTCAGGGTCAGTCGGTCAATACTCGAAACAATCAAACATATTATTTACATTGAGAATGGACTAAGACTGGCCACTGACCACTGCGTACACTAATAGAGTTTCTCAGCCAAATCGTGTAATTTTGGTAAATATATCTGTTAAAATGAAATGTCAACGTTATTTTCATTTTGGCGGCATTTAGACGACGATTTATACATCTCACCCTTTCTCTCCCCCTCCCACTGTCTCTTCTGAAATGTTCATCATTCCGTTATATATATATATATATATATATATATATATATATATATATATATAGTCATTCGCAGACAATCCTGTTTCGCGCTATCACAGCTCATCAGTACGTTTAGACATCCGATTGATTTCAGCCAAGATTATATATATATATATATATTAAAAATTATATTTTAGAACATGTACATAATTTTTTTATATATCCACTACAAATAGTACATTTGTTTCGACATTGAAACTATAATGTCTCATCAGGCGGTGTGGACAGGAATGGAAAACCTCTTTTCTTATATTTGGTCAGTTGTGTGTGGGATGTTGGTGGGGGTTAGTTATAAGGGAATAAGACTTGTGGATTGACCGTTAGAATTTTGAAGAAAGTGGTGTGTGTAGTGAATATGGTTCATTAATGAGTGTCTGTGAGTTTTCTAAACAGATTTAACATTAGCAGTTAGAATGTAAGTTTTTATTATCTTGCGAGTAGACTATATTCTTTGGATTTCTTAGAGAAGCAGGTAAGAGGTGAGATGCTTATTTTGTACAGAATATTTTTGTATTTAAGCAGAGTTTAATTTTTATAATTATTCTAATTTTGCATATTTAAGTTTAATTTTGGATTTAGGAAATCGGTTTTTTTTCTATTGAATTTTAAATTTTAATTAGATCACTATTTGGAAACCGATTTTTTCTATTAAATTTTAAATTTTAATTAGATCACCGTTTGCGGTCAGATTTAATGTAAGAGGTAAAATTTAATGTTAAAAATTTAAGGTAATAGGTAAATATGTAATAGGTGCTTAAGAGGTGGAATTTTATGTAGACGGAAAGATTAAATGTTTTATTTAAGGTAATAGGTGAATAGGTAATAGGTGTGTTAGTATTTCAGGTAATAGTTGAAGTTTAATGTGTGTATTAAGGACAGTTTTTATAATTAATCTAATTATGTATATTAAACCTTACTTTAGAATTTAGTAAATCGATTTGTTCTATAGAATTTTTAATTTTTTAAAAAAATTTTAGGTCACAGTTTGTGGTGTATGCAGGAGTGTTGTTAGTACAGTGAAGGATATATATATATATATACGAGGGTCACTCAATAAATAAGGTGAAATTTCGGTATAAGGACTTCTAATACAGATAGAAGCTTACTATATTTTTAACGTAGTCTCCCGGCAGTGCCACACACTTTTCCTGTCTGTGCACAAGCTTCCGTATTCCCTCAGAATAAAAATCTTTGGACTGATGTCTCAGCCAATCGCTCACAGCACTTTTGACTTCATCGTCACTTTCAAACTTCGTGCCTTTCATGGAATTTCAAGGGACCAAACAGGTCAAAGTCTGAAGTGGCTGTAAGGGGGACGAGGGAGCAGTTCCCAACTCGACCCTCTTCTGTTTGTGCTCTGCAGTAAACACCTTTGGCACCCACCGGCAGCTGACCTTCGAGTAGGCAAGGTCATCATCGAAAATTTTGTGTGTGGTCCCAACAGATAGGCTCAAAGTCCTTGCAATGTCATCCACTGTCACCCTTCTGTCAGACTGAATGAGGTCATTGACTGATTCGATCACCTTAGGAGACCTCACTTCTGTAGATCTCTCAGGCCTGTCTTCATCTTCAACACTACTCCGTCCTTCTTTAAACAATTTAGCCCACTTTTAAACATTTTTGTCACACGTGGCACCATACACAGTTGACATTCTCCTATGAATTTCAACTGGTTTGTACCCTTCAGCAACCAAAAACTTAATAACTAACCTCTGTTCAATCCAGGATCATGCTTCTTGGTCGGCCATCTTTGTTAATGTCCAAACTTTGAAAGTTTTTTTCAATCTGCAAAAACAATTAAGTCTCTTTGAAAAAGAAGTAAAGGAAAAAAAGCTTCTATCTGTATTAGAAGTCTTTATACTGAAAAATTCACCTCATGTATTGATATAATTTTTCGTTTTAAATCATTTGATTTGTGGAAGTTGCCCGGTCCCAGAACTTTCGATGAGAAGAAATTTTAGTCCAACCTGGAAATTTTCAATTCGTTTCAACTCTCAATTATTCACTTCTAGTTCTGAGTTAGGCTCTCTTTCGTATTTAGAATCGCGTCAGTTCAAGTTGGCATAGATTTGGTGATGTTTCGGAAGAGATGTTCAATATGACTGAGATCCGGTACCAGTGGAAGAGCATTTTAAAACGGAAAACCCATTGTTTTAATCCAAGAAACTATGCGCAACTACGTTTGATTTGTAATTCGGTGCGTTTAATGCAGTTAATAGCCTCCAGGGCATTGATGAACTGTAGACAGAACACACAGGACCACTGTGGTATTAATGGTATGTAGACAGAACGCATAGAACCACTGAGGTCTAAAACAAAACGCATATGTCTACTGAGGCATTAAATGGTCTATAGACAAAACGCATATGCCTGCTGAGGCATTACATCGTCTGTAGATAGAACGTATATGCCTACTGAGGAATTAAATGGTCTGTAGACAGAACGCTTAGGCCTTCTGAGGCAATAAATGTTCTGCAGACAGAACACATAGGCCTAATGAGGCAATAAATGGTTTTTAGACAGGACGCATAAACCTACTGAAGCATTAAATGGTCTGTAAACAGAACGCATAGGCTTACGGAAGCACTAAATGGTCTGTAGACAGAACACAAAGGCCTACTGAGGCATTAAATGGTCTGTAGACAAAACATAGGCTTAATTAGGCAATAAATGGTCTGTAGACAGAACACATAGGCCTAGTGAGGCATTAAATGGACTGTAGACAGAACGCATAGGCCTACTAAGGCATTAAATGGTATGTAGACAGAACGCATAGGCTTACTGAGGCAATTAATTGTCTGTAGACAGAACACATAGGCCTACTGAGGTATTAAATGATCTGTAGACTGAACACATAAGCCTACTGAGGCATTAAATAGTGTATAGACAGAACGCTATAGGCCGACTGAGACATTAATGATCTGTAGACAGAATGCATAGGTCTACTGAGTCATTAATATTTTGTAGACAGAACATATCGGCTGATGTAATGAATAGGTAATGAACATGTTGTCACCTTGTTTCCCCCTCACTGGTATATGATTGCCTGGAGTCAGCCATAAATGTAGACTAAGGCAAGGACGTCCAGCGATCTTAAGGTCTATTGGTCTACCACCAGAGATCTACAGGTCTTCGACGAGGGGTCTACGACTATTGCTCTACGATTATTGACTACGGTAAGCGTAGTCTTAGGATACTGCATACGACGAGAACCGTCATCACATCTATGTACTAGATTGTCCCACACGGTTTCATTTACCTTAACCACTAACTACCTCGAATGATATATATATATATATTTATATGTTTTTTTATTTTAACGAGAGTCCCAGAGAATAGCAACAGACTTTTCCCCATACTACAACTCCCAGACTGAATCATTGAGATATGGTAAGATGGTTCCAAACTTTTAGGTCGTTTATGCCAAATTCTGACCTAACCATCCGAATGTGACAAAACATATTTAGATATCAGATCATGTAATATTTTTTCAATCTTCTCTCGTACAATTTCGGCATTCCTTAGCGAAATGAATCTTATTTTATTGTCATTATCAGCCAATAATAGTACTTAGTGTGGTCTTAACTGGTTATAGCTTATCTGTTTCAAGGTTTGACGTGTTGGGTGTTTAGAGATTAATAAATTCACTTGTAAAGATTGGCTGCGCCATTCCTATCAACTTGAACTAATTTTAGCCGTTCTCCTTCGACCCTTTTCATCTTTCTGTCCACAAACCTGCCATTTACTTTTGCCATTTTTTCTGTCAATTTTCTGTGAAATAAAGGGATGATTGCATATGAACATCGTGTTAATAATAATGGATGGCCACTCGTAATCGAGGATATCAGTCTACCAGCTTGTTAATCCCCTTGTAGATGCCTGCTCAAGCACACTTGTGTTTGTTCAACACACACAGAGCCTACCTTATACTGCAACTATGCTGAGCGGACATTAGTTTCTGGGAGAGAACGTTTGAACAAGACCTGGACGCTCAAATCTTCGGTCAAGATGACTTGTGACTTCGAGCTTGAACAACCATCGATGACTCCTCAAAAGAAGTAGTCTACCCAATTGACTCACACAGCTTGGGTCAATCCGCGATTTGGTTTTCTGGCACTTTCCAAAAGCACGCTAGACCGATAACATCAAGAAGTCACCTTCTTGAAAAATCGACCAGGGTAAAATTCAAACCCGACCTCAAGTGGATGTCTAGGGTGCATCCTTCCTTGAAACGCAATCTTATACATTCATACAGTCTCGTGTCCATTACTATTCTCACTTTCGTATGTAAAAATCAGATCTTCCCGCTCACGATAGGAATACCCTGATACTGTTGAACAGGACACTTTTTAGTTAACTCAGTAATTGACTCGTTAAACGTTGAAGATAGACTAGCTACAAATACACACGAATAACAAACGTATCCTAGTCTACATGGCTAATCATTGCCATCTACCGTAAAGTTTTATTTTTACTCAATAACTTAACGGGTGTGCGTTGTGGTGCAGTAGATATCGGCTCGAAAAGAGAAATCGGGGAGCCGAGGTCAAATTCTAGTTGAATTCCTTGCATTCAGTTACTTACAGGCAAATACCCTTGGAAAAGGTATTATACCATCTCTTCCCTCCATTTATGGGTTAAATAACAGGAGAGATTGGGTTCTATAGCCTTGGCTGGCAACCAGTCTACTGCAGAAAGTAATGGAAACCAACTGCGGGATAATCTTCTGCCAAGTCAGTCATGACTTTTTCGAGACATGATCGCCCAAATCGTGTATCACGTATGGCACTTAACTGACTGACTCAACAATGAAGGATTTGCGGTAATATGTTTATACAGACATTTTTTTCGTGTTTTGGTGTGAGGATCCACCCTCAAAGGTTGTAAACGTATTCTTCATTACACCCTATATATATATATATACATATATATATATGTGTGTGTGTGTGTGTGTGTGTGAGTGTGTGTGTGTGTGTGTGTTATGGACTAGGTTAATGTCCGAAAAAAACAACACGACCACAAGGGTAGAAATAAATATATATTAACAAGAAATAACAAATATATATTAACAAGAAATAACAATAGAAAACGTGAAAGGTGTTAGTATGACTGTCCGTCTGATTTAGAGTGAACTACTACTAACTCGACTCGAGAGAGAGAGATAGAGAGATAGGGAGAGATAGAAAGAGAGGGTGAGGCGTAGTATATATAGTGTTAGGAAGAATTCATTCTTGAGTTACAGCTAAGGACCCATGACACCCCCTCCCAAACTTTTACCTCGCAGGGGTCTTTAATATTTTTTCCGCTTCGGATTAACTATGAAAGGCTCTGTAAATCTTTTTCTGCTAGATTTCCGTGGTTCTGAAACTACTTGAGGCCTTTTCATATTGAATGTGTCAAATACTGTGTCCATCACTTCCTCCTCTTTCTGAGGTAGACCGTTAGAATCCTCTAACAGCCTCTTTCTGATCTGATTTAAATGCCTTTTATGAGAACTTCGACCCTGAATTATGTAAATCATGTTTCCGATCCTTTTCTCTATTGTACCTGGATCCCAATAGGATGTGTTGCTTTTGAACAGTTAAAAAAAAAACTTTCTTCCCTGGGTTAAGTTTTCTTTTCGGTATAAACTTTGTCTATTTCGGCCGTAACTTGTCGACTACCGATCTAATATTTCGGGCGAACATTACTTCCGCCGGCGATAGTGCCGATGGCGTAGTACTGTTCGGTGTAATTCTATACACTTGCAAGAATTGTTGTAATGCCTTTTCAGTTGGTAAGCAATAAGCTTTCCTTAGTGCTCTTTTTAGTGTATCTATAGTGGGTTGCTTATCTATTCCTTTTCTAGTTGTAGTGGGAATCCGTTCTAGTGAAGGGTAATTGTATACCGTTGCAGGTTAACGGAATTTGGCCTTGTGGTAGATAGCCCACTATGAGTCATAAAATGATTATAAAATCAAGAAAAGCAAATTGAGCTGAAAATAACATTTAAATATTTATACATATCAATTAATCTTTTTATAATCAAAGTAATAACTTGAATATAGGTCCAACATAGGTTAAATATTCATGCAAATAATAAGCTGAAAGACATTTAAGGCTTAGGAATGTGGGAGCGTCGTGAGTAAGGAATGTCTTTGATGTATTCGCTCCTTAGGTCAGTAAGTAGTTTTGAGACAGGGAAGAAGGAAGGAGAGGTGAAGGGAGGCGAACATAGTAGCCGCTTGACTTAAGTCAAGGAGATATCGATTACAGTCTTCTCCTGAGGTCTGCCTTGGTCTGTCTGCTGGGTGCTTTCCGTCTCGGCTTTTTATATCTGCTTTTTGGATCAAAAGCAGCTCGTTCGGGATTTCACATTTGTATTTGATTCTGGGCTTCTCATTGACTGGAAAATAAAATTCGCGTAGGCTCGCGAAATGGAAATTTGATATTTGATTAATTTTTATTTTTCTACTGGAACATCTGCGCGAACTCGGATGCGCACCGACGAGTTTTAGTCATTTGCTTTCTGGTCGTTATAGAGCAAACATCCGGTCAATTGCTTTGGCTCGGTATCACCAGATATACACAAATATCTCCGCTCGACCGTTTGACCTTGGGTGATATGGCGGAGATTTGATGTGTTTCACCTGAAAGGTTTCACAAAATTCTTGAAAGTCCGCAGATGTAAATTGTGTCCCATTATCGGTGAATAGACAATCCACCACTCCGAAATGAGCAAACAGCTCGTGGAGGCAATTTTTGTCGTCTCGGGAGTAGGTTTTCTACAACGAAATACTTCTGGCCAATTGCTGTAACTTTCTGCTACAATCAAGTAATAGAAGCCCTCTAATAGACCTGCGATATTTGCATGGATTCTCGACCACCGTCGATCTGTCTTAGACTATGTCTTATGAGTGATCAAAGTTGACTTAGCTTTGCATTAAGGATTTCATCCTGTTTTTTACTGAGTGGCTTCCGTGGAAATCCTTGGGGATTCTCATTTGTAGCGTTTTCGGGATTACTACTCTTTCATTATATAGCAGAACCTTATCACATAACGAAAAAATGTCTGAGATATGCTATCGTTTTCTGCAATTTTTGTTTTCGTTTTCTTTATGAATTCGTCATTCACTGCTTCGTTTCTTATTTCCTGTAATGTGACGGAGAGGTCTCGAATTGTACTGCATACTGATGTTCTAACATTTCCTCATCTCGTAAAGCTGCAATTCCAGAATCTTCTAATGGCTTCGTTTTCTTTGCTACTAGTCTCGAAAGACGGTCAGCATTCCCGATTTTGTTTGATGAAAGATACTCTAATTTGAAGTTATAATTTAATAGAATCATCCCCCATTTCAGTAATCTACTAGCAGTGTCGACAGGTAGGCCTTTTTTTTATCCAAATATTGTCATCAACGGCCTGTGGTCCGTCTGTAAGTTCTCGTAACCGCAAAAATAATCCCCAACGCTTCCTTTTCGATTTGCAAGTATTTTATTCGGCATTCTCGACGCATGCGCGATGGGCTTTTGTGTCCAATCCGGCATTTTATGAAGTATACATGCCCCAACACTATACGAACTCGAGTCACTCGCGACTATTATTTCCAATTTTGGATCATAATGCGTTAAAAATAAATCTGTTGTCTTAATGTTTTGTCAAAAGTTTTTTGACATTCGGTTGGCTATTCCTAAACTTTTCCCTTCTTCAACAGGTCGTTTAGGGGTGTGCGTAATTTGTGCATGTCTGTTATAAACTCTTGATAATAATTTGCTAACCCCAAAAAGCTTTGTAACTCTGCTATATTTTTGGGAGCTCTCTCTCTCTCTCTCTCTCTCTCTCTCTCCTCATATATATATATATATATATATATATATATATAGTGTTAGGAAGAGTTCATTCTGGAGTTACATGTAAGGACCCATGATTGATTGTTTGATTACTTCATTTTTGGTCATAGTAAAATTAGACCAGTACATATTTGTATAAAAAAAAGTGTTCAATACAATTATATTGTAGAACTTTTAAATATTCTTCATTTGAATAACTCATTATTGCAAATCGCCTGAAAACACCACTCATGGTAGAAACCTAGGTCGTGTAATATCTCGTTTACAAATGAAGAATATATATATATATATATATATATATATATATATATATATATATATATACTACCCAAATAGCAGTTGCTCGGACCAGAATCCGGTAGTTCAAAAAAGTGCTTAATGCACACCCAACAGAAATGAATTGAATATACATAGCTAACGATATGTAAAGAACATAACACACTCTACTTACTTGCTGCCAAGGTTTCGACCACACAGCTTTCATCAGGCAAGCATGTATATATATATATATATATATATATATATATATATATATGTATGTGTGGTGTATTGCGCCAGCAGATAATTACTTAAATATATATTGTTGAGTATAGCAGACAATAAATGTCTATGATGTTTAATCATGATCCATTCTAAACATCGCATTGTAGCTTTAATTTCTGGTGAAAATAAAGACAAAAATTGTCCACCAAGCTTTTGGCTCACATAAGCCATCTTCAGAATGTTTGTAGGAACATTAACATAAAGATTTTCACCATCAAAGATGATATTCTCTATTGCTGTGCGACGCTAACGGTCATCGAATAGCAGACGCAGGTCGTAAATTAGTAATTCCATTCTATGCCGTCATAATACGTAAGAGACTGAAATTTTAACAATAGAACAATATGTCTAAATTCAATTTAATGTGTTGCTACTAGTTTGAAATGTGATTTTATTGAATGTGGGTAGATTGGATTTAATATAGATGGCCTCCAATATCTGAAGGTTCTTTTTGCGGTGTGTATATATGAGTATTATTGTGTTATCGATAAGAATTTGTCTAATATTACGTACATGGCTATGTTTTTCTAGAAATATTGTAAACAGAATAACATATATCATATTTTTATTATTTTAAATCGCCCAAGAAAATGAAATTTCATCATTTAATGATTCATAAATCGCTGTTATGCCGTTAACCATACAAAATTTAATGATCCTAAGTTACTGACTATCATCAATCGGAATCCCAAGTTCATTATCGTCAAACATGGCAATAGACTCGCGTTCGGGTTCTTACCGTTTTTTGTAAAAATCAATAGAATTAGAAATAAAGAAACAAAAAAAACAATACTACTTTTCATAAAGATTCATTCTTATCCTCTTCATTAACCTCATCACTAGATACATACTGAAATATTAAAGCCACACCATGCAATATTTGTTAGGTTCCTAATGGCACCATCTTAGATTATGTTCAAATTCAAATTCGGTAGCATCATTTCTAGACAGAAATTAATAGAACTTTCATCTTGATTGAACAAACGGTTCAGAAGTTATGACAAATTGAAATTTGCTTAAATTTACATGTCGCAAGCCAGAAGCATCAATTTGTCAACTTTGGCATTTCATAACATTAAGAAGATATCAAATGGAAATGTTATACCCCTACAGCTGCTACCTTCCAATCTAATTTATGTTAAAAGTGATTCAGAAGTTGTAGAACCACCCATTCGCAGAAAATAGCTTTGAAAGGCGAGGGTTTCATTTAGCTGTACCTAGGAATTAAATTTACGGCGTTAAAGTAAATATTCAGCTCGATTTTTTTCCTTTGATTTGCTCCCAATTTGTGTCACATTCAAGGACTGAGTATAAGAAAGTTTCTGTTATATCAGAACATAAGCTGATTATAGAAAAGACACAAAATATGTTTTCTTTAAAAGCAGGAAAAATGAAAGTACATAAATTGGTGAATTATAGTTTTATTGCTCGCCTTTTTATAATCATTTTACCACAACTAAGGCAAAACTACGGCTAAGTGGCAATGGGGAAAAGACTATGAGTAAAAAATGATGGTACATAAATTGGTGAATTATCGTTTTATTGCTCGCCTTTTTATAATAATTTTACCACAAGTAAGGCAAAACTACGGCTAAGTGCCAATGGGGAAAAGACTATGAGTAAAAAATGAAAGTACATAAATTGGTGAATTATAGTTTTATTGCTCGCCTTTTTATAATAATTTTACCACAAGTAAGGCAAAACTACGGCTAAGTGCCAATGGGGAAAAGACTATGAGTAAAAAATGAAAGTACATAAATTGGTGAATTATAGTTTTATTGCTCGCCTTTTTATAATAATTTTACCACAACTAAGGCAAAACCAAGTGGGAATGGGTGAAAGACGATGAGTAAAAAATAATGGTGCATAAATTGGTGAATTATAGTTTTAGTGTTCACCTTTTTTAATCATTTCAACACAAGTAAGGCAAAGCCACGTCTAAGGGTGAAAGACTATGAAGGAAAACTAATATTAGAGTGAGAAGACAATAAAAGAAAAACCGCTTTCGATGTGTAAATCCTCAGAGTCATAGCAAAGGTTATCCTTATTTGAACATTGGGAATTGACGCTACAAAATTATAAAGAGCTGTGCTAAATAACAAAAAACACATCACTTTTTCTTCGAGTTTTATGTACAATCCATTTTAGCTGTTGCTGCTGTTGGTATAACAGCAGCAACAGCTAAAATGGATTGTACATAAAACTCGAAGAAAAAATAATGCCGCAATCAAGATATTAATGTTTTATGTCCCTTCAAGTAATAGGTTAGCAACGAAGCCCCTGTCAGGCCTAAAAAGAGCGATAACAGCTATTACACTTGAGAAACCTGCTTTTCTAAGTCCAGTTCCCTTTTCTTTGCTTTAAGTGCGTCCAGTTCGTTTTTTATCTTTCAGGAAATTGTCCAACATTCGCTGCCATATAGGAGGACAGATATCACATAGCAGTCCAGTCCTCTTTTCTTTGTTTCTGGTGCTTCGAGTCCTTCCTTCATGTTTGAGGAGATTGTCCAGCATTCGCTGCCATATACAAGGACAGATATCACATAGCTGTCTAGTCCTCTTTTCTTTGTTTCTGGTGCTTCGAGTACTTCCTTCATCTTTGAGGAAATTGTCCAGCATTCGCTGCCATATATGACAGATATCACATAGCAGTCCAGTCCTCTTTGTTTCTGGTGCTTCGAGTCATTCCTTCATCTTTGAGAAAATTGTCCAGCATTCGCTCCCATATAGGAGGACAGATATCACATGGCAGTCCAGTCCTCATTTCTTGTTTCTGGTGCTTCGAGTACTTCCTTCACCTTTTGGAAATTGCCCAACATTCGCTGCCATATAGAAGGACAGATATCACATAGCAGTCCTTTCCTCTTTTCTTTGTTTCTGGTGCTTCGAGTCATTCCTTCATCTTTGAGGAAATTGTCCAACATTCGCTGCCATATAGAAGGACAGATATCACACAGCAGTCCAGTCCTCATTTCCTTGTTTCTGGTGCTTCGAGTCCTTCCTTCATCTTTGAGGAGATTGTCCAGCATTCGATGCCATATAAAATGACAGATATCACATAGCAGTCCAGTCCTTTTTTCTTTATTCCTGGTGCTTCGAGTATGATATTTATGTTACTAAATTGTAATGATGTACTTTATATAATTACTATTTTAATAGTATAATATATAACACTTTAATGTATGTTTTGATATTTCTAAATATGATTATATTACTTATGATATTGTAATAATTTTAATACAGAGATACTTAGTATTTTAGTATTCATTGAAAGATTCTATTAACAACTGATTTTCAAAAAAATTATTTTTTTATTTATAAAAGTTTGCTTAATATATGTACACATTATTTCGATAAAGTTTGAAACGAAAATCTATTTCGCTTTATCATTCACACATATACTAACTTTACTGAGTCATAAGCACACACATTCATCTATGGTTCTCTTATACACGTATTTTATTTTAAAAAAGAAAATCGTCCATCGCCGAAGACTTTTATACATTACTTCGCTACAATTTTGAATGGAAATGCATTTCGCTTTGTCGTTCTCACACATCCTAGCGTTACCGATATAAACCCACTTAATTTTTCTATGCATTAAATACGCTTGGCACATTTATTTATTTTTGCATACATACACTTACATTTAAAAAAGCATCTATTGCTTTTATTACACGTGGCAAACACATATAAATGAGCATAATTTTTTCTGCATTTAAAATGTTTATCTATTACTTTATCATATGTGACACGTATCTAACCAATGAAATCAAATCTCAATAAACATACTGTCTTTTTAGGTTTTTTAAAAATTAAAAAAGAACAGTATGTTGATTGGTCAGATATGTGTCATTATTTATTTATTTATAAAATAATACTTATATACATTACTTTGCTACAATTCTTTGAACAGAAATGTATTTCATTTTGTCATTCATACACATACTAACATTATCAATATATAAACGCACTTAATTTGTCTATAGTTTAAATAGACATGACACATGCATTATTTTTGCATACATACACTTACATTTTTAAAAAAAATTATTGCTTTTATTACAGGTGGCACACACGTATAAATGGGCGTAAGTTTTTTCTGCATTTAAAAATGTTCATCTACTGCTTTATTACATGTGGCACGTATCTAACCAATGAAATCAAACTTCACTCAACATACTGTCGCTTTTGATTTTTTCAAATTTAAAAAGAAATTAAATCATTCGTCTTTAAAAAAAAATTTGTTAGGAATCTTGTTAAAGTGAAACATGTCAGATGACACTTTTAAATTAAAGACATTTTTCCTACCTGTTCTTTACTTATTCTATTCATTTTGTCGGATTTCAATACATATATTAAACTCATTCAATAATATGTGTATGTATGTATGTATGTATGTATGTATGTATGTATGTATGTATGTATTGCTTTTGTAGATAAATGAATAAACCTTGTCACTGGCAACATGGAAATATATATAAACGAATAGTATGACAGGTTATTTGCTCCGGGTAACACAAGATATCCTTGCCAGTTATTGAATGACTGCCATCTTTTCGTTGTTTGTTTTGATAATTATGTACCTATATACAAACAGGTGCCTTTGGCGTTCATGCCTACATAACAGATAATGTAAATGATTTACTTAAAGATATTCGTGACGTATTTTCGAGACATTGTCTACGTACGTTCGGTTAGATACGTAAGATGACACCCATCCACCCAACACACACATAGGTACATGCACAAACTTACGCACACACACACACAAATATGCATGTGGAGTGATGGAGAAAGGAAGAGAACAACAGGTGAATGAAAGTTTCGAAAACATACATCTTTCTATTCAGACAAATTCCCAGATATGTCGTTATATCATCAGAAAAATGAAAGACTAGAGCAAATAACATTTTAAAATTACAAGTATTTCTTAGATGGATGCAATATTTACTCGTCTTTTTGAGAAAATATTTTTTTAGAAAAATGTATTCCTCACGACTCTTCCCGGAATATTGTTTCTCTTCCTCTGACTTTACCTCAACGTTCAGTTAAACTCTTCATTCTGTTTGTTCTTTTAATACAGTGAATTCTCCCAAGAATTTAGGATGGCAAGAAGTTCATTGAAGTTAATTGACTGTTTCTTGAAGACGTTATTTTTTTTTTCTTGATTAATTAATGTTGTTGATTTTATTGAACAGGTGTAGAGACTCATCCCTTGTTCCCTGTTTAGGGTGTGGTTTCCGGCTTTCTCTTTTCCAATCTTTTCACTTTCTTTTTTGTTTATGTTTTTTTTTTTTTCAATTGGAGTAGATAGACTGAACTATCACCCGGTTCACACTCCACCCACGTCTATTGAACAGGTGTAGAGGCTCACCTCTTGTTCCCTTTTTAGGATGTGGTTTCCGGCTTTCTCTTTTCCAATCTTTTCACTCTTGCGTAGCCGCCTGCACACCAGTGGCCTTACCGCCTTGCTCGGGGTGATATGATTAAAAAAAAATAACATACAGGGTGGAGAATATCTTATGCAACCAAGAAAATTTCAATTTACCACATTAAGAAAAATGACAATTCAAAAATAGTTGTTTTCATTTAATTCTATCGGCATTACTATTCCGCTTGACAGGTTCTTACTCAATGTGACCCCTTATGGCCTTAATTACCTTCTGAAGATGCTTGAAAAATGAAGAGGTCGAGTCTGGCATAGTTTTTGGTCGATTTCTGCCCATACTCAAAAGAGTGCTCGCCTCAGACCACCCAGGTTTTTGAGGATTTTTGCACAAACATTTGACTCAAGGATGGATCATATAGAGTCGTCCGTACTATTTAAATCTGGAAATAATTTTCAATTGTTCAGAAATTGCAGTGTTGCTCGTTCCCTATCGATAAAGATTGATTATTGTTTTCACCTTGTTTATTAATGCTGTTCAAAATATGATTCCAATCGATCAAATTTTAACAGAAACCTGTAAAGAATAAGCAAAATATTAATACAACCCCAAAATTTAATTACGAGAGCAGTTATATACTGGTTAAAATTTGAAAATAACGCCCATCGCAAAACATATTTCCCACCCTATATGAATGGATTATTTCATTCCGGAATCTAAAT
Organism: Ascarosepion bandense; assembly: GCA_037127315.1. Classification (NCBI taxonomy): domain Eukaryota; kingdom Metazoa; phylum Mollusca; class Cephalopoda; order Sepiida; family Sepiidae; genus Ascarosepion; species Ascarosepion bandense. Next base: position 410,948 of record JBBBDQ010001688.1, read on the forward strand.
AGTGAAATTAAATGCACTCCTTCTACTAAGATAAAATATCTAGTTAGTCATTTTGCTTTTAAAATTTATTGTTGGTAACTCTACTATTGCTAGTATTTTTACTATAAAAAATTATTCTTACAATTTTTTCAGTGTTTTGATTTTGTTTGGGTGTTCCTTATTTCCTTATATCTGCAACCCTAATAGGTGCTATGAGACCGGGTCAGGGGGGGACGTAGCAATTAAGAGGTGGTTCCACACTCCCCAGAACTTCCCATCTTCCTCTCAGATGCCTTGCTGCCAGATGTGGTTTATCGTCATACCCAGAAACACCTTGGAGACGTGTCCGAAGAATGTACCGAATGTTAAAGGGCATCATATCTCGCTTTCATTTTCATTTTATTTTTTCAGTATTTACATAATGAAGAGCAGCGTTTTCATGCAGTTTTTAGGTTTAGACGAAGCGTTTTTCAAATAAGCCAATTGTTTTACTATATTTTAATCTCTATTTCTCTCTAGAGCGTAGGTGACCCTGGTTCGCAACATCTTCCAGGATCTCTAAGCGACATTGAATTCTTTACCACTCATCATTACTCTGGTCCTGATATCCATTCATACAAACGTCTTATCTACATTATTCACAGTTTCCATCTTCTCTTGCCTTTAACTTACCTTGTGAGTGTTAATTTTTCACGCCTTTCATACTTGAAATATCAAATTTATTTTTATGGCTCACAAAACTACCCTACGGGTATCCCTCAAGGCTCTATCTTAGGTCTCACGCTCTTTCTGATCTACATTAATGATCTCCCCGATGCCATAAGATCCCAAGTAGGTATGTACGCCGATGACAACACAGTTTACTCTCGCCTTGACCAAAAATCTGGTGTGGGCGACAAAACGAACCTCGCTGCCGAGCTTGAGAAGGACCTTCAATCCATAGTGGACTGGGGTAGGAAATGGCTCGTAAATTGTAATGCTTCCAAAACGAAGCTGCTATCAATTAACCATCATAGAAAATCGCACCTACCTCCCATTAGCATGGAACAGGCTTGCCTCCCAGAGAATAAATCACTACGCCTCCTTGGTCTCACACTCTCAGCGGACTTCAAGTGGAATGACTATATCGAATTCATTGCTAAATCCGCTGCTGTAAAAGTCGGCTCTCTGCGCAGGACCCGGAAGTTTTTCCCGCCTGAATCTATCCTGCACATTTATAAATCTACCATCCGCCCGTGAATTGAATACTGATGCCACATCTGGTCAGGTGCTCCTGCTATTCTCCTTGGGGATCTTGACAAAATACAACGAAGAATCTGTAATGTGATCGATACCGACGTGGCAGACCGGCTGCAGTCACTCTCTCACCGGCGTGACGTAGCTTCCCTGTGCCTCTACTATAAATACTTTCACGGCTTCTGCTCCGATGAACATAGATCACTGGTGCCCCGTAGGTATGAATTTGCACGAGATACAAGATTAGCAACTAAGTCCCACCCTTTTACAGTGAAACAGATAAGATGTAACCGCAATTTCCACTCCAACAGCTTCTTTTCTCGCACTTCCCGCCTGTGGAATTCATTTCCGTACACTTGCTTCCTCGACAGCTACAATCTCCAGGAGTTTAAATGTAAGGTCAACAGTGGCAGTGAAATGCATTGCTTTGGGTGAAATGATTTTAAAAAAAGTATTGTTTTTATAACCATTTCTTTTCAAGCAAGGCAATAAAGGCACTAAAACGCATGGGGGGGGGGGTCACTGGGTATTAGCAAATATGTGGAAAATACTATTAAGAATAAAGAACAATAAATGAATTAAGAAGACAAAAGATAACAATTGACACATAGCCAAGTATATAGAAACGTTGGTTGGATCCAGTGACTTGACCCAAAGAGTTGTGAGTTCAATACCGGTGACAGTAGCGGCGAACAAAAAAAAAATTGGAGAATTGATTTAAAGGGCGGTAACTAACACCGAGACATCTGGATGTAGCTTGACTCCTGGAACATTCTACTCCCGCGTGCGAAATAAGGGATTCAGTTCGAAATTACAATTACCTGAAGAAGGTCGGTGCGGCAGAAATGTCGTGAATATCGCAACAAAGAGAAGGATAACAACCCGAATAATGTAGCTAGTGTTAATGACGATTGACATTGCATATAGATTTGCCTGAAGAGAGTTTCACACGTGGTAAATTCAATAGAATAATATCATTATCACATAATTTAGGAGGCACGGCAGAGTAGCGGCTTGGCTTGAAGAATCAGGGAGTTCGAATTTTAATGGAATTTATTACACTCGCTTACTTTCTTGGGAAAGGCATGAAACCATCTTTTCTCTTTCTCCCCCCCCCCCACCAGCTATGGATAAAAATCAGAACAGACCGGATTCTGTAGTCTTAGTTGGCAACCAGTTTACCACAGTAAGAATTGTCAACCTAGCGGGAAATTTTTCACGGTTGTGGACCGGTTGTGGAGTCAAAAAGTCCCATGAAACTTTTACAAGACGGATCAACCTGTCTAGGGTGAATTCCGCCACTGGTACAAGTAACAGAACTTACGGTGAGTACTAGTCATTTAAACTGTAAAATAATGAGACCTAGCTGCCAATCTAGTACTGAGCTTAAATTTGTAAACTTAAAACTTAACAAATATCATCTGAATTTAGGGTTACATCTGAACGCAACCAGATATTTTTTTTAGTTTTGCGTTTTCATAATAAATACTTTTTAATCGCCAGTGATCAAATTGTAGCGTTTTCTTGCTATGGACAAAGAAAGATAAGGACAATTTTTTGCCGTTTCCTTATAAGGAAATATATATCACGTTTAAATCTATTTCGTTTCTCTAGTTCTCTTTCCAATATTGATGGCGGATTTTCTTAAAAAACAAACCTTTTGTTTGTATGCAAACGTCAACGACGTGATTGTGTCTTCATCTTCTCCTCAAGTTGCACATGTGATGAACTTGTTTTTGAAAGTTCTCAAGGGAGGTGGTTTCTCTTACTTGGCACAGTTCTTTGTTTGGGATTCTCTTGCGTGGTTTTAAGAAGAATGGCCCTTGTTAACAACTGCAGGGTTCATTCAGTGGAAGAGATTTTTAATCATTGATCGGAGAAAAGAGGATCTATACAATTGACAGTTCTGTACGAGTTAACACACACAGCTACGCATATATTAGCGTTATGACGTTTTGTAAAATAATTAATTTCCTGTTTCTTAATCCGATGAACGTTTGTTCAAAAATAACAAAGAAAGGTTTATATTCAGTTGATATTTTTAAAACGAGACGCCAAAGCACGAAATTTCTAAAATCGTATATAACTACTGTGACTTCCTGGAGCCTTCTTCAACTTTCTGGAACCTTATAGAACATATTTTTGTATATTTGTATGTTTGTATGCTATGCTAGAGTTAACACACACAGCTACGCATATATTAGCGTTATGACGTTTTGTAAAATAATTAATTTCCTGTTTCATAATCCGATGAACGTTTGTTCAAAAATAACAAAGAAAGGTTTATATTCAGTTGATATTTTTAAAACGAGACGCCAAAGCACGAAATTTCTAAAATCGTATATAACTACTGTGACTTCCTGGAGCCTTCTTCAACTTTCTGGAACCTTATAGAACATATTTTTGTATATTTGTATGTTTGTATGCTATGCTAGAGTTAACACACACAGCTACGCATATATTAGCGTTATGACGTTTTGTAAAATAATTAATTTCCTGTTTCATAATCCGATGAACGTTTGTTCAAAAATAACAAAGAAAGGTTTATATTCAGTTGATATTTTTAAAACGAGACGCCAAAGCACGAAATTTCTAAAATCGTATATAACTACTGTGACTTCCTGGAGCCTTCTTCAACTTTCTGGAACCTTATAGAACATATTTTTGTATATTTGTATGTTTGTATGCTATGCTAGAGTTAACACACACAGCTACGCATATATTAGCGTTATGACGTTTTGTAAAATAATTAATTTCCTGTTTCTTAATCCGATGAACGTTTGTTCAAAAATAACAAAGAAAGGTTTATATTCAGTTGATATTTTTAAAACGAGACGCCAAAGCACGAAATTTCTAAAATCGTATATAACTACTGTGACTTCCTGGAGCCTTCTTCAACTTTCTGGAACCTTATAGAACATATTTTTGTATATTTGTATGTTTGTATGCTATGCTAGAGTTAACACACACAGCTACGCATATATTAGCGTTATGACGTTTTGTAAAATAATTAATTTCCTGTTTCATAATCCGATGAACGTTTGTTCAAAAATAACAAAGAAAGGTTTATATTCAGTTGATATTTTTAAAACGAGACGCCAAAGCACGAAATTTCTAAAATCGTATATAACTACTGTGACTTCCTGGAGCCTTCTTCAACTTTCTGGAACCTTATAGAACATATTTTTGTATATTTGTATGTTTGTATGCTATGCTAGAGTTATAAACTGCTAAATGTGTTAAAATACATAAGTATATACAAATACGTCATGATCAAATTAAAAAATAAAGTTTCTTAAATTAATATTTTGTTATCGTAAAATTGAATTATCGTTTTTCAAGAACTAAAAGAAATTAATGTAATTTCATTACTTTTGAAGGAAAGTACATCAATTTATGACAAAGGTACAAAAAGTTGCAAAATAATTAAGAACTAGTATTTTTAATCAATCACCCCAAGTAAGGCAATAAAGACACTAAGACACAATGAATGTGAACAAAAGTTAAAATAGAAGTATTATTAAGGATCAAGAAGAACAGGAGAATAATCAGGAGGACAGAGGAAAATGATTGACATTAGATTTAGATTTTTAAATATCAAAGTTAATTTCAAAGAAACAAGCTTGGAGAGAGTTTAACAAATGAGAGAAGAAACCATTAGTATAGAACTTGCGGTCATATCAAGTCAATTCAACTGTAAATTGATAAAACATTGTTGCCAATCTAGTACTTCTCTTAAATTCATAAAGTTTTTGTACCATGACTAGGAGCTTATCTGAACCGTTTTTAGAGAAAGGTTACAAAGAAGCAACTTTACAGTAGTGATAAAATTACTTAAGCCGAGATGCCAGGTGAGGATTAATGATATTGCTGATTTTTTTAACAATCTTTAAATATGTAACAAGAGCAACGAATCATATGACACAGCAATACTTCAGATATGGACATATGGTAGACTTAGAAATGTTAGACAGATTCTATAGAAAACAATTGTCCCGGATTCTACTTAATTGCGTCATCTATGGATAGGCACATATGTTAATACTTTTCTCCGATTATTGCCATTAGGACAGCTGCCTTTAACGTCATCACGTTCTGTCTGCTATTATGTATATTTTCTGGCCTTGAAAACCTCTCCCCTGACACAACAGGCTTTTGTTGTTCATTGTTTCTGAGGCTAAATACATTTTTGTCGGGTCACAGAAATATATTACATTCGTTGTTTTTTAACAGTGTTCGATACGTAATAAAGTAAATATTGTAGCAATATGCTTATCATTGTAGTTTATAATAAAGACATTTTCGCTACACAAAAGCTGTCGTGTTTTGGTGCATTTCATCCAGCACTTCATCGCCTGGTGAGGTGTTGGATATAATGCACCGAAACACGACAGCTTTTGTGTAGAGAAAAACATTTATTATAAATTTATTATAAATTACAACAATAAGAATATTACTATAAATATGTTTGTGTGTTTGTGTGTGTCAGTTTGGTTTAATCTTGTTGACAAGTCATCAAATTAACAGTTTCTGTTTTAACAAGACGTAGAAAGTTTTATTTAGTTTTTTTTTTTAATATTTAAATTAGCTTCTTGTCACTTGACGAAGGTGTCAGAAAATGGCTTTGGCTGATGACTAGAAAAGTAATATTTTATAATTTTGACGTAAACTAAATAAATATTGTTTTAATTTAAAGATATGGTTTCCGGCTTTCTCTTTTCCAATCTTTTCACTCTTACGTAGCCCTCTGCGCATCAGTGGCGTTACCGCCTTGCTTGGGTGATATGATTAAAAAAAATTACACAAATATTCTTTTAAGATAGAATTCAACTTCCTTTTTAAAATACAAACATTAATACAATAAATTTAAATTTAAATAATTTTGATTTGTTTTAAAATTAGATATTGCAGTATTTTTTTCTAAATACCATTTAACAAAATTTAACATGTTTAATGAAATACTATACAATATTATCAATATTATCAAGAATATGTTTACATAACTTTAAAAAATAATCTTGAACATTTAGCATTAAATTTTAAAGCAATGAAACAAATGAAGGCTTACCTTTTAATAACAAAAAATAGTCTTTGCCAGTTGCTCATTTTTGCTCCATGTATGAACTATTGAAAACCTTTCATTGAAATGGTCACATGACTGAATCCGGGTCTTAAAAAGGAGTCAAGTTATAACAATTTTTAATCTGCAAAAATATAAAGAATTTTTGATGTGACACACTTCATATATTAACACAGATTCGATTCAGGATATCATACACTTTTATTTTGTAAATATAACAAAACATCAAAATTATATTTTATTATATATATAAAAAAATAAAGAGAGAGTGAGAGAGAAAGAGAGAGATGTGGAATACAAGCGTATCTAAATTATTTTGTGTAGACACATACAAATTTTTTTTGCGTAAACGCATGTGATTTCATTTTCGTGTATGTGTTTGTGTGTGTATGCTCTTGCAAAACACTATAACTACGTATGCATGTGTGTATAAATCGGTGGAATTGAAGAAGGGAAAAAAGAACACGCGTAAGTTCAGCAAAAAGAAAGAAAGAAAGTAATTAGTATAAAGCAAAAGAAAAACAGAGATAACAACAGGAAGAAGAGATCAATGAACAATTATGAAGTCTAAAAAAGAAAAGACGAAGAAAAAGCCATTAAGTAAACAAAATCTTGGGAAAAAATAAATGACAAATGGACGAAATTTTTTAAAAAATTCAAAATTTAAAATTGCGACTGAATGATAGTGAAAATAAAAAAAAACGAAAAAGTATTTTTTAAAATTTTCCAAAAGTTCGAAACTTAAACAAAGAAACGACGAAACGAAACGAAGCAGACGATAAGAAAGAGAATAAAGTAGAAAAAAAAATTTATGGGATGATTTAGCATTTTAGATTTTCCTGTAGCTTCCGTTCTTGTCAAAGAGAAAAATGGTTAATTTTGAAGAAACCCGCTTCTGTTGATTAACAGAGTGACGCAGACAAGGTTGTTGCTTTTTTTACGACTCAAACATTTCAAAGATGAAATGACATTGAGAATTGCAAAAGAAAAAGAAAAAAAAGGAAAATATCAACAAATGAGCAATTACACATCCCATGACCTGTAACTTGAAGGTCTTCTTTCTAATATTGCAGATAAAAAAAAAGAAAGAAAGACAGACAAGGATGAAACAAGAACGGAGGAAAACTATAGTTATGAAGAAAATGGATGAAAGAAAAACATAATCAGAGAAGAAAAAGACACCACGACGTGGTGTGATGGCTAACAAGCTTGTCTCGTTAAAACAGTTGCTACTGTGTTGTGATTTCGATCTTCACTGGGTGCCACATCTTTTCGGCCTTGTACCACATTTAAGCTACGCTTAGAAAATCATTATGATGAGAAAGGAAAACAATGAAAAGGGCACACAGACAGACATAATGATGGCGTAAAAGTAAGAAAGAAGGAAAAAAATAGATGAAAAGAAAGTTCGACAATATAATAAAAGAAAAATGTAAGAGAGAAAACAGAGTGATATTCGGATGAAGTAAGACGTAGAAATAAACAAACAAACAATGAAAAAATGACAGAAAGAAAAAAGTAGTAATGAAGAAAAAGAAAGTAAGAAAGAAAGAAAGAAAGAAAGACGTAATGAATTATTAAAAGAAAAAAGAAAAAGGTAGAAATACTGATAAAGAAAAAACGTAGAAAGAAAGAAAGAAAGAAAGAACGACGTAATGAAGTATTAAAAGAAAAAAGAAAAAAGCAGAAATAGTGATAAAGAAAAACGTAGAAAGAAAGACGTAATGAAGTATTAAAAGAAAAAAAAGAAAAAGGCAGAAATACTGATAAAGAAAGGCGTAGAAAGAAAGAAAATCAAAGAAAGAAAGAAACAAAGAAACAAAGAAAGACGTAAGGAAGTTTTAAAAGAAAAAGAAAAAGGCAGAAATACTGATACAGTAAAACGTAGAAAGAAAGAAAATCAAAGAAAGAAAGAAAGAAAGAAAGACGTAATGGATTATTAAAAGACAAAAAGGCAGAAATACTGATGAAATAAAGGCGTAGAAAGAAAGAAAAGCAAAGAAAGAAAGAAACAAAGAAACAAAGAAAGACGTAAGATTTAAAAGAAAAAGAAAGAGGCAGAAATACTGATACAGTAAAACGTAGAAAGAAAGAAAATCAAAGAAAGAAAGAAAGAAAGAAATAAAGACGTAATGAATTATTAAAAGACAAAAAGGCAGAAATACTGATGAAATAAAACCTAAAAAGAATGGTTGAAAGAAAAAATGACAGAAAGAAATAAAGAAAGAAAGGAAAGATAAAGAAACACTTATGAAGTAAAAAGAAGAATGAAAAACGATGATGAAAGACAGAAAACAAAAAGAAAAAGAATGAACGAAATATGTAATAATTAAAGTAAGAAAGACAGATATACTGAAAAAGTAAAACAAGGAAAGAAAGGAAGAAAGAAAAACAATGATAAAATGAAGGAAGGAAAAACGTAATGAAGTGAAAGAAAGAAACAAATAAGACAAAAATACTGACGAAGTAAAACGTCGGAAGAAAGAAAATCAATGCAATAATGAAAAAAAGAAAGAAAAAAGTAAAAGAAAGTAAGAAAAAAGATAGATATAATGATAAAGTAAAAAAGGAGAAAGAAAGGATGAAAGAAAAACAATGATAAAATGAAAGAAAGTAACAAATGTAATTTTGTCAAAAACGAAAGAAAACATATACTGATGACGTAAGACGTAGAAAGAAAAGAAGAAAACATTGATAAAATGAAAGAAAGAAAAATATGTAATAATGAAATAACTGAAGGATAAAAGAAAGAAAAAATATATAAAAATACATCAACTCAAACATTGCTTTAGTCCAATGAGACCCTAAAGGACGAAATGGGTTACAAGAAAATTGTTTTCTAATTTATCCTAAAGTTATTCCGATATGTAAAACTTTATATATCGTTTTCTTATATATATATATATATATATATATATATATATATATATATATATATGCAGGTTTCATTGAATAATATAGACAAGTTTTGTCTATTAATTTTGTGTAGGATCCGTTCATACCGTCTGATATACTTGATGGTGATGTCGTTGAAAGACAACAAAAAATCACAGTAATTGTTGATTTTTTTTATCGGGTCTAAGCTTTCGGCTCACATAAGCCATTATCAAAGAGTAAATATTAACACACAGTAAACATATTAATATTTACTCTTTGATAATGGCTTATGTGAGCCGAAAGCTTTAGACCCGATAAAAAATCAACAATTACTGTGATTTTTTGTTGTCTTTCAACGACAACTCCATCAAGTATATCAGACGGTATGAACGGATCCTACACAAAATTAATAGACAAAACTTGTCTATATTATTCAATGAAACCTGCATTAATGAAAAAATGCTGCCAAAATACACACAACTTAAATATATATATATATATATATATATATATATATAAAGTAAAAAGGAGAAATATATATATATATATATATATATATATATATATATATATATATATATATATATATGAGAGAGAGAGAGAAAGAGAGAAAGAGTCAAACAGAAAAATATGTAACGCGCGAAATTTTCCTACCGGAATTAGAATTTACGAGACATTATCTATTACCCCATCCGCACATTCAAGTTTATAACACCTGGTAATTCTATTTCGGTCGGGTTTCAATCCTGGGTTAGGATGCGAACGGAGTCTAAGCCGTACTGATGAGCTGTAATACAGCGGAAAAGATCTGTCTGCGGATGACTATATATATATATATATATATATATATATATAGTCATTCGCAGACAGATCTATTCCGCTATATAGATATATATATATCTGTTCCTATATATATAGTCATCTGCAGACAGATTTGTTTCACTGTATCACAGCTTATCAGTACGGTTAGACATCCGATTGCTTTTAAGCCAGGATTGAAACCCGACCGAATTAGCGTCAGTCGGTGATTCTACCTCTGAGCTTTGGGCGCTCGGTAGAAGGAGGCACACTGTGTGTGTGTGTTTAATTCAAAGAATTTTTCACTTTGAACAATCTAAGATACGCAGATGATACAGTGCTGATAGCAGACACAGAAAGGGAACTACAAGACCTCCAACAAAAGGTAGCCGAAGAAAGTAGAAAAGTCTACAAAAAACTGAATGCATAGCCATCAGTAAAAAGAGGAGCCCAAAATGCCAACTAAAGGACGAGGATGTTAAAATCAAACAGGCACGGAAATTTAGATATCTGGGAAATGTTCTAAAAGAAGACGGTAAGTGCGACACTGATATCCGAAGGCGTATTGGCATGGCCAAAGATGCATTCCAGAACTTGAGAGACAGAAAAATTTTGCTGGAAACAAAGAAAGTGCTGGATTGTTATGTGATGTACGTCCTTTAATGCTGGACAATCTCATGAAAGATGAAGAAAAGACTTGGTTCTACAGAAGGATGCTGAGGATACCACAGACTGAGCATGATGAGGTTTTGAAGAGAATGGAAATGAAAAAGAAACTGATAATTAACATCAGGAAGATACAGCTAAATTTTCTGGAACATGCAATGGAGAAGGAGGGCTTAGAGAATTTGATACTCGCAGGACAGATAGAAGAAAAGAGAAACAAAGGAATGCAACGCGTGACATACTTGATGGGCTTGAGCAAATGAATGACAGTGTTTGTAAAGGGTAACAAGAGAAAGGCTGTTAAGAACTACACGGGATAGGGAGATGTGGAAGGCCATGATCGCCTACGTCCTGAAGGGAAACGGCAGATAGAAGAAGAACTGAGCAAGTTCATGCCGACTTCGAATTTTTTTGAGGATACCTTTGTGATTTCATCACTCTCCAAAAATATATATATATATATATATATATATATATATATGAGATAATTATATATCAAGAACAGTTTTGAAGGAAAGGTGTTGGACAAATTAAAAAGTTTTCATGTAACGCATTTCGTTTTTTAGTCAGATGGATATCTAAGAGGAAAATGTGACATATACTTATATATATATATATTGGGAGACTGAATAAGTTATCGCTGAAATTTCATAAAGAGTAATGTTGTATTTACAAAAAATTAGTAAGGAGCATGTCACTGAAAGTATTGTCCATCGCTATCCACTACTTTTTCCCATCTTTCTGGCAACATTTGAATTACACGTCGAAAGAACGACACTTCTTTTGAGACTAAACACACATCTTTATAAAAAATGAAAGTGCTGCTCAGCTAGGCCATGTGCCATCAATCGGAATAAGGGATAAACGCACATTGCAATGGCTGGTGAATAAGGCGAATGGGGTAGGACTTCCCATTTAAGCGTTTCTAAGCAAGTTTTCACCCGTTTTGCAACATGTGTTCTAGCGTTGTCAAGTTGCAAAGTCACTTTGTGTCTCCCCTCGTAGAGCGGACATTATTTCTTGAATGCTCGGCCAAACGCATCAGTTGTAGTCGATAGCGATCTCTCGTATGGCTTCAGCTGATCCCACCAAATGCACAGAAGGTTCGAACTATGGATATTCAGCTTTGCCGCTAACGTTGATGCATGACCAAGATTACCTTCAACGCTTAAGGTTATCGTAGTGTATCCAATTTTCATCGCCGGTTACGATACGATGCAAAGACTTTCCTTTTCTGCCGTCGAAGCAACTATTCAGACTTGACAAGACGCCGTTCAATGTCTCTCGGCTTCAACTCGTATGACACTCAATCTATTTGCTTTTGAATCCTTCCCAGTGCTTTCAAACATTTCGCAACTGTTATGTGATCAACTCCTAATGATTCTGCAAGTTCAGCTTGCGCCTGGCATGAGTTTTCATGAAGTAATGCCTCCAAATCTTCGTCTTCAAACTTTTTCGGTGCTTCAAAAGCGTTCTTTATCTTCAGCATCAAAATCATTATTTTTGAAGCATCTAAACCAATCTCTACATGTTGTTTCTGACCAGTTTTCTCGACAGGCTCCAAAGGAGAATCTGTAATGTGATTGGTCCCGACTTAACAGTACAACTCCAATCACTTTCCCATCTGCGGGACATGGCTTCCCTCTGTCTCTTCTATAAATATTTTCATGGCTTCTGCTCTGACGAACTTAGGTTACTGGTGCCCTCTAAACACAAAAATTTACTCGGGTAACCAAAATGGCAACAAGGTCCCACCCTTTTACAGTTCAATCAACCAAATGCAGGCGAAAATTTTTCTTTCTCGCGCTTCCTCCTGTGGAACTCCCTTCCATATACCTGCTTTCCTGACGGCTACAACCTCCGGGAATTTAAATGCAAAGTCAATTCCCATCTCATATCCACTTCATTCCAGCTCTTTCTACATCACCCTGAGTATCTTGTTCTTTCCCTTTCTCTCTACCTTCGCAACTGTCTTCACACCTGTGTTCACATCCTTTTCTTGCCATTTCTCTTTCACCCCCTGTAGCTGGTTCGTCTTTGTCTTCACTCTCCTCCTGCCTAAAACTTTAACTCTCTTATGTAGCCCCCTGCACATCAATGGTGGTACCGCCTTGCTTGGGGTGAAATGATAAAAAAGAGCATGTTCGCCTTAATTTTCAACAGGAATTCTTTGTCCTTCAGCTGCGTAGTTGTTTTATTTTATTTTAATGTTTTTTAATAACGTAGTGCAGTAAAATTCCCCGCGAAAACACTTTCTTTGGCACGAAATCCAACATATTTAACGGTATGAAAAAACAAAAATGTTTATACTTCGTAGCACTGAAATCGAACTTGCTTATTACACTTATTACACTTCTTTATAGATGCGTTACCATCTGAAACTACAAGAACGCAGTTCTGGAAACGCCATCTGTTGAAAAATAGTGAGAACTTATTCATGTTCCCAATATATATATATATATATATATATATATATATATGTGTGTGTGTATGTGTGTGTGTGTGTGTGTGTGTGTGTGTGTTATTTTCTATTCTAATTTTATTCTATAGGAATATGTATTTTCCTTTTTAGGCTTCATGTGTGCAAAGAATGTTCGAATATTTTTGCTATTTTCAAAGACTTAAATTATACTGTTATATATTCGGAATTTCTGAATACGGCCAGTACATTGTTCATAATTGATGTTTTTTTTTTAAGTTAGAAAAAAATGGATGCAAAAAAAAGTAACTCATAATCAACATCAGAAGGAACCGTTGAAATTTCTCTGGCACATAATGAGGAAAGAGGTCTTGGAAATCTGATACTCACGGGGCAGATTGAAGGCACGAAGAACAGAGGAGAATAATACACAAACCACCTAGAGATCTTGAAAATGTGCTTAGCGGAACAAGATTTAAGAGAGATAACAGAAAGATCAAATTTATTTAGATCTACGAAAGACAGAAAATTACAAAACGCCATGATCGCCTGAAAGGGACACACTATATATATATATATATATATATATATATATATATATATATATATACTACCGGTCATAATTATTAGGCAACCCTAGTTTTTTTTTTAATGATTCATTTCATACTATTTTTAGTATTTATTGCCAAGTAGACAATTCTAAATGAAAATAGAATGGTTCTTTTGTTATTATTACTTTGCAAAATTTTACAAGACAGCCAGGAAGCCTTTGCTTTGGCCAGCCTATAAGAAGAAGAGACTAGCATGGAGAAGAGAGCACAAAAACTGGACACCGAAACAGTTCATTTGATGCACATGTTATTGGTTAGTATTGACAAAAGAACCATTCTATTTTCATTTAGAATTTATCCAATAAATACTAAAAATAATATAAAATACATCATTTTTTTTAAACTGGTGTGGCCTAATAATTATGGCCGGTAGTGTATATATAAACATATTAGCATACTTCAATGGCACGACCCGCAGTTTTATGCATTACGCAATTATCAGGTGCATATTACACCAGTTCGTAATATGCACCTGGTGATTGCGTGACGTATGAATCTGCGGGTCGTGCCATCAACGAAGGGTAATATGTATATTTATTAATATGCATAATTAATAGCTCTGTTTATACTACATTGAGCACTGTTTTATTAAGACTTAAATAATACCTTTATACAGGTGTGTATTCCCAAATATATATTTATTAGTTCATATAACTATAAGCCAAATTGGGATGGCCAACGATGTATTCCAGAAGCTGAGTAAAATATTGAAAGACAGAAAAATTTTGCTAGAAACGAAGGACAGAGTGCTGGATTGCTATGTGATGTCTGTTCTTCAATATGGCAGTGAATGCTGAACAATCTTGTCAAATCATCAATCAGCCTTTTGGTTCTACAGAAGGATGCTGAGGAATGAACATGTGAGCAACGATGACGTTTTAGGGAGGATCGGAACGAAAATAAAACTAATACTTAACACCAGGAAAAGACAGAAAAAGTTCTTAGGACATGTGATGAGGAAGGAGGGTTTGGAGAATCTGATACTCACAAGTTAGATACAGGGAAAGAGCGGGAGGGGAATCAACGCGTAACATACTTAACGGGCCTTAGCAAGTGGATGACAGAGCGGGGTTTGAGTGGAGTAACAGGAGAAAGCGTGTTAAAAGCTGCTAGAGATCGGGAAATATGGAAGGCCATGATCGCCTACACCCTGAAGGGACACGGTACATAAAATAAGATTTATGCGTATATGTTTATGTGCATGTGTGTGCGTGTGTGATGAAATAAAATATAAATAGGAAACTTATAACAATCTAACGTTTCACTTTTATTAAAGCTTCGTATGTGCGTTGTGGTGCAGTGGAACGAGAAATCGGAGAGCCGAGTTCAAATTCCAGTTGAACTCTTTGCATTCACTTACGCGCAAATACCCTTTGGAAAGGTATTAATCCGTCTTACTTCCCTCCTTGTTATCGGTTAAATAGCAAAGCTGATTGGATTTTATAGCCTTGGTCGGCAACCAGTCTACCACAGAAAGTAATGGCAACCTACTGCAGCATAATCTTCTGCCCAGTCAGTGATGTTTCTTTCGAGACATGATCGCCTAGGTGTGTATCACGTATGGCACTTAACTGACTGACTGAAGTGATTAAGAGAAAGCACAGAGAGACAGAAATTATGGTATTTTCAATTTTGTTTGGGTCATTTAGCATTGGTCAGTCACGTATCACGTGCATTAAAATCGTCGACAATTGTATACGTATGTACGTTTGTGAACACCTTTGTATGTCTAAGCAGGCATCGGATAGCAATGCATATTCGTAGGGAGAGAGAAAAAAAACAGGACAAGTTAAAATAAGTGGGCTGACAAATAAAACAGTTTTATACATAAATTAAACGATTTTTACCCTTGTGATATGGAGCTGTGTGTTGTGGTACAGTGGATATCGGCTCGGAACGAGAAATCGGTGAGCCGAGTTCGAAATCCAATTGAATTCATTGCATTCACTTACGCGCAAATACCCTTGGGAAAGGTATTAATACGTTTCTTCCTTCCAGTTATGGGTTAAATAACAGGACAGATTGGGTTCTATAGTCTTGGCTGGCAGCCATTCTACCGCAGAAAGTAATGGCAACCTACTACGAGATAATCTTCTGCCCAGTCAGTCATGTCTCTTTCGAGACATGATCGCCCAAGCGTGTTTCACGTATGGCACTTGACTGACTGATATGGAGTAATCATCTAGTTATCTATTTATTTCTAATTTGATCTATCTCAGCATGTTCACACACACACACACACACACACACATATATATATGGACAGGCTAATATATATATATATATATATATATATATAGCAAATAAAAGGCTGTATATATATATATATATATATATGAACAAGCTTATATATGTATATATATAGTAAATAAAAGGCTATATATATATATATATATATATATATATATAGTAAATAAAAGGTTATAGTGTATATATATATATATATATATATATATATATATATATATATATATATATAATACAATTTTCCATTAAAAAGAAAATCTCTGAAAATAAAATATTGTGTACGCAGGCGTATTTATCATTAAGTATTTGTTATTAATCCGTTATTATTCTGTAATTATTTTCAGTCAGAAATCCATAAAAAACGGAAACGGAATTTCATGTCAAAGAGACACACGGATAAATGTGTGCGCAGACGCTACAAAAAAGACGCTTTAGTGTGCAGCGTCAGGTAACCATCATTTTCCGATAAATCAGGATGAATCACATTTTCCTTCTTGACTCGATGATATTTTAATCATGTTATCGACTTATTTCTCCTTCACTTATTTGGTTCGGTGATTGATTTTTTATTTTTGTTTTCAGCCATGTCTTTTAGAAACCTTTTCTGTGTGTTTATCTTTCTTCGCTTTTAAATGATTTTAATCGTTTCATTGTTTTGTTTTTCTTTCCAATTGCTTTCTTGTTTGCTTAGAAAATGGCAGAAGTTCTTTCAATATTTTTTTTCCTCCGCATTCTTTTTCTTATTTTTATTTTTCTTAACTTCTTTCTATTTTTTATCTCTTTTTCTTCCTTTATTTCGTTCTAGTTTATTTTGTTTCTTTCTACTTTCTTTTTATTTTTCATTCTTTCTATTTTTCTTTCTACTTTCCTTTCTTTCTCTCGGCTTTTTTCTTTCTATTTTTCTTTCTTTCTACTTTTTCTTTATTTCTAATGTTCTTTTTATTTTTCTTTCAATTTTTCTTTCTTTATACTGTTCTTTCTTTCCACTTTTCTTTCTAGTTTTCTTTCTTTTTACTTTTCTTTCTTTTTCTACCTTTCTTTGTATTTTTCTTTCTTTCTCTTTTTTCATTCTATTTTTCTTTCTTTCTATTTTTCTTTCTACTTACCTTTCTTTCTGCTTTTCTTTTGTCTACTTTTCTTTCTTTCTATTTTTCTTTCTTTCTACTTTTCTTTCTATTTTTCTTTATTTCTTTTTACTTTTGCATTCTACTTTTCTTTCTTTTTTATTTTTCTTTCTACTTTCCTTTATTTTTTTCTATTTTTCTTTCTTTCTACTTTTCTTTCTTTCTACTTTTCTTCTGGCTTATTCCTCTTTCTTTTTTTCTCTCTTTCAATTTTTTTTTTCTATTTTCTACTTTTTGGATGCTTTCTTTCTTTTGTTTAATTTTTTTCTTGTTTTCTTTCTTTCTTTTTCTCCTCTCTCTTTGTTATATTCACTCTTTCTGTTTTTGTTTCTTTCTTTCTTTGCTTTTCGCATTTTTTTTTTTTGCTTCTTTTATTTTTTTTTTTTTGTTTCTCTATATTTTTTTATTAATTTATCACTCTCTCTCTCTCTCTCTCTCTCTCTCTCTCTCTTTCTTACTCACTGTTTATTTCTCCACTTAACATTCCGTTTTTCACTTTCATTTCTCTTTTGAAAGAGTTCTCATATTCATCCAGTTTTGCATTTCCTCATTTATCAAAGACCTATCATTACCAATTTAAATAACTGATTGATTTCATCTTCATCTATCTATTGACCGTCCCTACAATTCATAATCAAAAACCTTCCCGCACATGCCCTTCCCCACTTTATGACGTCATCCCCAAACATTAATAACATCACGACCATCATAGATACCCTCTATATACAATTAAAAATGTCGGAAATCAGTTTTGTAAACATTATTTGCTTTGTCTCTTGTCTGTGCAACGAGAATTAGATTTTCCCTGCAAGACAAATTTCTCCTTTTGGTTTCTTTTTTATCATAGCATTCCTTTGATTTTCAGTTTTCTTCATTCGAATTGTCTTTTTCCGTGGTTTTTCTGTGCTTTCTCAAAATCCTCACATATTTTATCATCAACGAAACATCGTTCGTCTCCAGCGAAAGTAAAGACGTCAAAAAGCTAACCATTTTTCACAGATGAAAATAAGTATTTAAGATGGGAAGTCTGAAAAAGCTTCTTAAGAGATAAAATAAAAATGAACTGAGTTGTACATTCAATTACAAGTAAATTAATATCAGTACAGATAAAGAGGAGTATATATATATATATATATATATATATATATATATATACTAGCAGTATAGCCCTGCGTTGCTCGAGTGTAATGAAAGCTTAAAACTAATCCATGGTCCTAAAGCTCAGACCCTTTGGACGTTGGCACGAAAGACTAAAAAGCAATAGTTGTTTCCAGTTAAAGCGAAACCGGAGACTGAAAGAAAAATGAGTGGATGTAAGTCAAATTCTGATTTCCTGGTATCGATATCAAATAAGTTTTTTCGTCGTAAACTGAAATTTGAAGGCTAAATAACTCTTCTGAGTAAATGGTATCATGGCTGAGACTAAGAACTACAATTATACCTACTTAGAGCCAAACCCGAAGCAAAAACTAAAATAAAAGGGCTGAAAAAATACAGACATACAGGCAGATAAACAGATACACATAGAAACATCTTGCCTTATATATATATATATATATATATATATATATATATATATATTATCGATTTTCTGTACTATTGTAAGAACTGTAACCTTGAAAGTTCTGAATATCGTTTCTTATATCTTTTTCTATGAGTGTATCAAATTTGATTAAAATCGGACCACTCCTTCCATAACCCGATTTTTTCGATTATCGATTTTCGATATTTATCGGGGGTACCTCGAGACAAAACCTAACTAAGAACACTCGCAGACGCTTATAGTATAACTGTGTAAATTTTTCAATCGGTTCAGCCGTTTCGGAGTCTATAGGTAACGGACACACACACGCACACACACATACGCACACACAGACAAAGTTCTACGTATAAATAAGTTTATATATATCTATATATATATATATATATAAAGAGAGAGAGAGTGATGTACTTGAAATTAAATTAAAATCGGGCTTGGCTATAGCGTTTAGTATAAACCAATCTCTGACTGATTTTACTTCAATATCCACTTTTACATGTATATACGGTTTATCCCTGATATTTTATTATATATATATATATATATTTACGCACCGCTCATTCGATTATGAATTGGATCACTCTAGCTATTGGGCGTGTTTATACGCGCTAAAAAGCGTCCCTTCCTCTACTGGACGCTCGTGGCCTAGGGGTAGAATCGCCGACTGACGTCAATGCGGTCGGTTTTCAATCCTGGGTTAGGAAGCGACCGGAATCTAAAACCGTACTGATGAGCTGCAATATAGCTGAACAGATCTGACTGCGGATGACTATAATATATATATATATTGCCTTACGTCGATGGCACGAATCAGATTTTCATGCGTTATGCAATCATCAGGTGCATGTGTAAACTGACAGCTTAATAGAGTTGAATTTAAGTTCACTAGATGTTCATGGAAATTAAATCTTATGAAGTTAAATTAATGCTTTTTTAATAACATGTTTAAAAGTTGAATTATTCTAAAATTATATGGAGATAAAAATTAAAATTAAAATATAATTTAAAATTTAGAATAAAATAAAAAATAATATGCAGGAAGAAGAAAGTAAGAGGCGTAAATCATAAAACGTAAAAATTTTAAAATTTTAAAATTTGCATATTCTAATATTACATGTAGATAAAAATTAAAATTTTAAATAAAATTAAAATAAAAATTAAAACGTAAAATTTAGAATTAAATTTAAAATTTAAACAATGCGGGAAGCTGAAAATAAATATAATTCATAATTGTTAAAAGTAATATTTCCGGATGAAAGAAAGAAAGGCGAAAGTGAGGAAGAAAGAGGGAAAGAAAGTGACCTTTAACGTCACTATATTTATATCGATGAAAACGACTTACAGGGAAGACATTATTAATTTTTTTCCAATATTGTTACATGTTGTTTTTATACTGGAGATAAGTGTAGGGTTCCAGAATAACCCGGATTTAAAGGCGGTTTTAATGTGAGAATTCCGGTCCACAAAAATACAACACAAATTACGAGAAAAGACAACGCAATAAGAAATGTTCTATAAAAATATGAAAATTTTGTATTTGACAATATATATACAGTATAAGAAATCGGTACAATTCCTTGTATCTTTTGTTTGATAGCAAACTGTCTTTTATATTTGCGTGAATGTTGGTCGCATATAAAAATGTCTGTTGGATTTGAATGAATGTCGTTGAATATAAAAGTGTCTATTTTATTTGAGCAGATATTGGTTATGAAAGTGTTGGTTTTGAGTCTTTAATTACAGAGTAGTAGTACAATGTTTCTTTCCTTTTTTATGTATCAGCTCGTTAAGTAGGTAGGAAAGGAAAGTGTTTCAAATTGTGTTGAAAAGGAGTGTGAATGTGAATTCCCGAGGGAAGAGTGAGAGAGTCAAACGGAGATAGTAATAATTGGTAGTTTAATGCGTCAAACGATGAATCAGTCTACTTAATTTAGTAAGTCTGTATTACTTCTCCTTTCTGGTTGCCGAGAGATGCGTTAAGTTTTATGACCGTTGCAGGTGGTTCCTCTCTTCTTTCCGTTCGTAACGGTTGAGTGGCGAAGGATTAGTTTGTCGGCAATGATCTCTTTGATGTAGGCGCCTATCGGATTGTATGTATCTGACACTGCGCTTGTCGGGATTGACTAGCGTGGCTGACTGGCAGATGGACTGACTGCTTGAGTGACGGATCGACCGACTGCTGTCTCTCAATGACCCTCTTCACTGACCCGCCTTTGCGACTAATTTTTATCTTTTTCACTTCACGCCAACCTGATCACGTCACATATCCATTCTATCTCTTCGTCCAATTTTCTCTACATTTTCACACCATGCCGCTAAAGAGGACAACATACAACCAAATAGACACATGTGTTAAAGAACACTCCTTTGTTTGCTTTGCATTCTTTTTCTCTCAACCTGTCGCAACCTACTAAAAAGAGGAAGGAACAAAGCTTTTACAATTCGCTGCTACAGAAAAATAAACTGTAAATTTCAGTGGGACAATTTTAATTACATACATTTGCAAACCAATTACGTACGTTTTTCTCATCGAGCATCCTTATCAATGAAAGTTTACATCTTCTTCTCACAACTATGTAATAGCATTAACAGCGAACAGAATTCCACATTTTTTCAACAACTTTTGCTATCTTTAAATGCGTGGATTGTCAGCTGTTTTTGGAAGTGGCCTTGTACCAGACATAGCATATACACACCCTACATAAGAAATGTAAAAATGTTCCGTAATTTTTTTTCGATAGTTTTCAACCATTTCTCTTGCCATTCTCAAAAGTGTTCTATTTCCACCCTTGTTATTTTATCCTTATGCTTTGACTGTAACGAAAATCATTTTGTTTTTGCTTTTTTTTTTTAGAGAGCGTTCTTTCAAAGTTTTCACTTGACCCACCAAATTGGAAATCGCCTGAGCATCTTTGTATTAAATAAATTCAATACTCCGTTTCCACTATTAAATGATATAAGGTAGATTTTAGGAAATAATTATTTGATATAAAATGCCTCTCTAATAGTGAAATGCTTTTGATATTGCGATTTCAATGAAAGTTTTGTATTTTCGAACAGAATTTTCCAGAAAGATTCTTGTAAATTATAGTTAAGTAAATGTTGTTTATGACACTTTGGTTAGATATGTGACATGTAAGGCGTCTACTCACTGAGGTGGTAGTTTGTCTAATATAGGTAATTAATTTGTGACAAGAAACCCAGTCTTCACTGGGCAATGAAATTCAAACACTTTATTAGTCATCACCAATTTCTCTTTGAATAGATGCCTTACATGCCACTATTTTAAATACGAGGCGGTCAATTAAGTGTCATACATGATACGCGCTTTGGGCGATCATGTCTCTTTTGAGACATGGCTGACTGGGCAGAAGATTATCCCGTAGTATTTTGCCATTGCTTTCTGCGTTAGACTGGTTACCAACCAAGGCTATAGAACCCAATCTGTCCTATTATTTAACCCATAACTGAAAGGAAGAGACGGATTAATACCTTTCCCAAGGTTATTTGTGCGTAAGTGAATGCAAGGAATTCAATTAGAATTCAAACTCAGCTCCCCGATTTATCATTCTGAGCTGATATCCACCGCATCACAACGCACATCGTCGGCTAATAGTAGTCGAGGATTTAACTCCGTGATCATATCAACAACTGCATACGATTTTGAATTTAGATCGTTCTTCTCCTAGACTGGTTACGACATACGGCTTCACAAACTATATTGCTCTGCTATTTAACCCGTAGCCACTATGGAGAATAGATTGAGTTATAGGGTATTTGCGAGAAACTCAAGGTAGCGAACATGACTGGAATTCGAAATCTACACGCCGAGTTCTTGGTCCAAACTGCTAGCATTACACTGCCTTTTCTTTTTTTCGTATTGCTAAAAAAGATTTTTTTTAATTTGAAATTTGCTTCAAAAGTTACAACGGCGAAAGATGAAAGTGAGTAAATGGCACGTTTGAAAAACATATTGGACGAGTACAAAACGCTTTCTGAAAAAAGGAATTCGGTCAGTGATCAAAACTTGACACATTTTGAAAATATGACTAAATAACTGATGATGAATTGCCAACAGCATTAGCAGTAAATACCAACGTAGTTATTGACATGTATTAGGCGCGATATTAGATATCACTAGCATTATAATCTTTTCTGTATTGTTAAAAAAGAATTCATTATTCTTGAATTGGCTGCAGGAAACATTATGGTGAAAGGTTCAAGTAAGTAACTTGCAAGTTCAAACAAATTATTGAACAAGAAAAACCGCTTTCTGAAAAATGATTTCAGTTAAATTTTCGAATCATAACTCAATTTGAAAATATGACCAAATAGCGATCACGGACAGCCGACGGGTGTATTGCTGTGAATTTGGCGGAATGTGAATTTCTAAAACAGTCTTTTCTGTTTGATGAATTGTTAAAAGAGAATTCCTTATTCTGAAAATTGCTGCAGGAAACATTATGGCGAAAGGCTCAAGTGAGTAACTGGCAAGGTCGAACAGTTTATTGAACAAATAAAAACCAAACCCTGAAAAAAAAAATCTGTTAATTTGTCAAATCTGTACTCAGTTTGAACATATAACAAAAACTGATCATTCGGAGTAAATCCCAAAGGAGTTTTTGATCCGTTCTTGGTGAAATATGAAATATTTCTACCATTACATTCATTTCTATTTTGTGTATTCTTTAAAAAGTGATTATTCTGAAATTTTCTACAGGAAACATTATGACGAAAGTCTAATGTGGTAACTAACATATGTGAATAACGTTTTGGACGAGTTAAAAACCACTTTCTGGAAAATAAATTCCGATAATTTGTCAAAACTTAACTCAATTTGTAAATATTATCACCTAACTGATCATGGAATGGCAATATCGTTAGCATTAAACCCCAACGGGTGCATTACCTTATATTTTGCAGGATATTGTTAGCATTACAGACTTTTCTGTATTGTTAAAAACGAATTCATTATTCTGAAATTTGCTGCATGAAGCATTACAGCGGAAGGCTAATGTGTGTATCTGGCAAGTTTTCATAACGTATTGGACGAATAAAAAGCTTTTTCGGAAAAATGAATTCGGTTAATTAGTAGAGTATTAACACGATTAGAAAATATGACGAAATAAGCGATCATCGACAGCCAACAGCATTAGCAGTGATTCCCAACGGGGATATTGTATTGTACTTGGCGTGATACGAAAGCCTACGACCATTAGTGTCTTCTCTGTTTTCTGAATTGTTTAAAATGAATTCATTATTCTGAAAATTGCTACAGGAAATATGGCGAAAGGCTCAAGTGAGTAACCGGCAAGGTCGAACAATTCATCGGACAATTAAAATCTAAATCCTGAAAACTAAATTCGGTTAATTTTGTCGAAACAAACAATTTGAAAATATGGGCAAATAACCGACAATGATTATATTCTAAGCGCGTCTAAAATGTGGCACAAGGCCGAAAATATGTGGCACCTAGTGAAGATCGAAGTCACTAATCAGTTGTAATGATTCTAACCAGACAAATTGTTAACCATTACACCACGAGGAGGTGCCGAAATGATCGACAATAGACAGCCAACATCATTCGCAGTAAATCCCAATGGGGTTGTTATCTTTTTTTGGCGGAATATAAATGATAGCGACCTCAGTCTTTTTCTGTGTTGTTAAAAAAAAAAAGAATTATTCTGAAATTTTGCTTCAGGATGAATTACAGAGAAAGTACCTAGCAAGTTTTAATTACAAGGTATATTGGAGTAGATAGACTAAACTATCGCCCGGTTCACACCCACACACGTCTATTGAACAGGTGAAGAGGCTCATCCCTTGTTCCCTGTTTAGGATGTGGTTTCCGGCTTTCTCTTTTCCAATCTTTTCACTCTTTTCGTTTTTTCTTTCTTTTTTTCAATTGGAGTAGATAGACTAAACTATCGCCCGGTTCACACTCCACCCACGCCTATTGAACAGGTGAAGAGGCTCATCCCTTGTTTCCTGTTTAGGATGTGGTTTCCGACTTTCTCTTTTCCAATCTTTTCAATCTTACGTAGCCCCCTGCACATCAGTGGCGTTACCGCTTTGCTCGGGGTGATATGATTAAAAAAGAAATTCTGTCCGTTTTTTGATTAGTCATTGAATGAAGTTGAAATATATACGAATGCGTGCAGCAATTATTTTCGAATTCGGACAGACGAAAGTAGAAACATGAGACGTCATAAAAAACACGCGCACCGTGCCTGACCATCATTTATAAGCCGGATTAGAGATCTCGTTCGGGGCTGTTTGCTTTACGACTTCAAAGTGGGCTAATCAGCAACTGCATCAACTCGCCGCATATGTCAAGCGTTTGGGGATAGTGCTGTGGATGAATGTACTGCAATGCGTTGGTTTCGAAAATTCAAGTCAGGAGATTTGTCTCTCCATGATGACCCTCGCAGTGGACGACCAGAAGTCTTGAATGACGGAGTCGTGAAGGCGGTCATTGAAGAGGACCGTAGTCTAACGTGTGGTGAACTTGCAAGACAGTTCAGCGTTTCCGATGAAACAGTTAAACTTCACCTGCACCGCCTAGGTAAAACGTACAAACCGAGCAAGTGGTTTCCGCAAACGCTGTTGAAGATCCACAAGAAACAACGAGTATCGCTGCTTTCTCACCACTGTACCGCATCCTTATTCAATCGAGTGCTTATCAGTGATGAAAAGTGGGTTCTGTACGAAACTCCCAAGAGTTACAGACATTGGTTGTCTCCTCGGGATGCTGTCCCTCACACCGCAAGACCGCCTATGCACCCACGCAAGATTATGTTTTGTGCCTGGTAGACAGGTCGTCAAGTGGTTCATTATGAACTGCTACCAATAGGCCAAACGGTCATTGGGGACCTATACTCACAGCAATTGAAACGTGTGCAACTGGCATTGCGCCAGAAGGAGCCAGCACCGGTGAATCGCAAAGGTGTGCTTTTCCTCCATGACAACGCCAAGCCGCATGTCTCTCGAGTGGTCAGGAATACCATACAGCAACTTGGGTGGGGGATTTTGTGCCAACCACCTTATTAACCTGACCTTGCGCTATCCGATTACCACCTCTTCCACACCCTGGATAATCATCTTCGTGGGAAATCCTTCACCAATGAAGCAGACTTGCGCAAAGCTCTCACGGACTTCTTCGCGTCAAACCCTTCCCTCGCCGAGTTCCACCGAGTTCTAGACACATTGGCAGAAGGTGTTGGATGCCGATGGCAATTACTTCGAAGACTAAATATAAATTACACATACTCTGAAGTGTTTTCATTTTTTCCTTTAAAAACGGACAGAACTTTTTTGGTTAGTTAAGAATCCACCTTTAAGTGCCGAATCTAGGGGTGTCGTCAGTGTCGTTGCTCTTATGTCAGTACAAGTTTCGGGTCTAAATAAGCAGCAGACTTTTTTGATAGGCGACCCGACCGAACATGATCAGTATTCGGCCCGCACCCAGACTTAAAAATTTGCTACTAGCTTGATATAAGTTACCCTAGAAAACGCCAACCAATCAAGACTTCACTTAGGCTATTCGATGTTATACATCGGGGATGCTCATTTGTACTGAACTTCCTACATACGGTCAAGACAAGGTATATTTGGATGAAGCGAAGAAAACAAACCAATATATATATAACGATTTATCATATTGGCTCGTCTTATGATTTACTTATCTTTCTCTTTTAACTTCTTTCAAAAATGTATTAGACGTATAAAAATTGTTTTTGGAAAAATGAATTTAATTAATTTGTCGATCATTAAACCAATTTCAAATCATGTCCAAATAAAAGATAATTAAAAGCTAAAAGCATTAGTAGTTAATATTCTAGTTCAAATTCCAGTTGAATTCATTGCATTCACTTACGCGCAAATACCCTTGGAAAAGATATTGATACGTCTCTTCCTTCCAGTTATGGGTTAAATAACAGGACAGATTGGGTTGCAACCAGTCTACCACAGAAAAACAATGGCAACCTACTGCGGGATAATCTTCTGCCCAGTCAGTCATGTCTCTTTCAAGATCGTTTCACGTATGGCACTTAACTGACTGAGTTAATATTTATGAGTTTCCTCCCCAATTTTGACAGGATATGAAAGTTTGCTAATATTACAATCTTTTCAGTTTTCGGTATTGTTCAAAAACATTCATTATTCCGAAATTTGCTTCGGGAAACAATACGCCGAAAGGCTAAAGGGAATTATTGGTAGATTTACATAACGCATTGGATGAGTAAAAACAGCTTTCTGAAAAATGAATTCCGTTAATTTGTCAAAGCTTAATTTAAATTTTAAATATGACCAGATAACTGATCGTGGGGCGCCAAAAACATTAGCTGTAAAATCCCAATAGTGTTATTGCCCTGTATTTGCCCGGGAGATAAATTCTATAACGAAATTCTGAAGCCTTGTAAAATTCATACTGCAGGTTGTCACCGTCGTCTTTTTCCAAGATTATCGCTGTAATTTAAGAAACAAGCGAAAAGAAAAAATGGAACAGAGCTTAATTCGTCCTTGTGCGGCATATTCACTCAGCCTCGGCGCCATCGGATTTGCTTTGATCAATGCTACACTCATCATTTGATCAGAAATGCAAAGCTACTTAAAGTGATTTAATGAGTGGCTGGAATGCTACAACAAAAACTTTGGTTGCAGAGAGTCCGATTTTCAACATCACTGGAATTAACTTTTTCTAAAAGAATAATTTTATTATCAAAATTATAAATAAATAAATTATATTTGGTGTAATGGATATCGACTGGGAATTAGAATGCGCCGTGTTCGAATTCCGGTCAAGTTTGTTACATTCACTTATATATAGTCTTGACTAACACATGAATCCATCTCTTCTCCTTCCAGTTATGGGTCAAATAGTAGGATAGCCTTGGTTGGCAACCTGCAGATAGAAACGGCAATCTACTGCGGGAAAATTTTCTGCCTAGTCAGCCATGGAACGAAAGAAACATGATTGCCCAGTTGTGTATCACGCATGATATTTAAATGACTTACTGAACAAAATAATGCAAACATTTGCAATAATTCAGTGTTTAAAGATTTTCTTTTGGAGGTTAAGTTGTTTATCATTGCCATTAATTATGATGAGTGATATTACACGAATCTCTGGAGTCGATCTATGTGCTAATCTGAGCATTTATTTACATTTTTGTCTCTGATTTGTATTAGTATAAGAAAGAAAGATATTCATGTAACGAATCTCTGAAGAACGGCCGCAGCACAATGGACTCAGGTATGGGATTTCTACTCATCATTACGTAGGGAACGTCAGCGGTATCTCGTAACAGCCCAGTCATATTCATATTCTGATACAGGCGGATGCAAAATCTTTGGATGGTCCTTGATATGACGATAAACTGCATCCGGCAGCAAGGACTCTGACTTGGACATTTTGAGAAGCGTGAAACCGTATTTTAATTGTTGTTGTTACCATGACCTCTCTGAACCGGAGTGGTTGTACCTGTCTTAATTA
Organism: Ascarosepion bandense; assembly: GCA_037127315.1. Lineage (NCBI taxonomy): Eukaryota > Metazoa > Mollusca > Cephalopoda > Sepiida > Sepiidae > Ascarosepion > Ascarosepion bandense. The sequence continues at coordinate 439,021 of JBBBDQ010001688.1, forward strand.
TGGGCAAATAGTTAACCTCAAGTCAGAGCAGACTATGTCTGCTGCTGATATCACGTAACCAAGTACTACCTGTCATGGATTGGGTTGTCGGCGACTAAACCAGGGTCCCCGCTGGGTGTAATTTCGATGAGGAGGATGGAGTAGGCACCCTGCAGGACAAAAACAGGATCTGTCAAAGGACCGAAGAGCTCCTATGAGACAACGGTCACCTGCACAAGCAAACCAACTATTGTTTAAACAATTGTCACCAATCACCAATACCAAGCGTGGCAAGTACAGCACATCCCCTGAAATGACGGAGACGAAAACAGTGGAAGTCATCCAGGGAGGGGTTCATAAAACGAGAGTGAAAAAATCCTGATCCAGATCCTGCTAACCCCAAAATGGTGTCAAAAAATACTCTGAAAGTAACAGACTTTTATAAAATTGCAGCAATCCTATTTTAGATAAGAAAATATTACCAGAAAATAAAATTTTTGCAGGAAAAATATTCCCATTAATACATTTTTAAAGAAAAATTTTACCGAAAATACATTTCTGAAGGTAAAAAAATATTACTAGCAACACGTTTTAAAGGATAAAATATTACCAGCAATCTATCCTTGGCAAAAAGTATTACCAGCAATACATTTTTGAAGCGTAAATGTTGCCAGCAATACATTTTTGAAAGTAGAAAAACTAACAGCAATTCATTTTTTAAGAAAAAAACTACAAGTAATACATTATTTAAGGGCAAAGAGGGAAACTTTTTACCAGCAATATATTTTTGAAGCATTAATATTGCCAGCAATACATTTTTGAAAACGGATTTTTGAAGAAAAATATTGCCAGCAATACATCTTTGAAAAATAATATTACCAGCAATATATTTCTGAAGGAAAAACTATTATCAGAAATACATGTTTGTAAAAAATTATTATCAGAAATATATCAGAAATATGTTTTTGTAGAAATCAATATTACCAGAATTACGTTTTTAATTAAAAAAACTGTTACCAACAAAACTGACTCACAACAAAACCGGCTTTACAAATCCTTAATGAAACCTGGTCTACAAACTGATTTCTTACAAACAATATATACTTTATTCATACGAATGTATTGTAAAAACTTTGTCGGCATTAAATAACCCATTGAGGTAGATATTACGTGAAACAAAACCAGCCAAATTTGGAGCCTCTATTTAATTCTTATACTATTGCCATCCGACGGCAAGGTATCTGATCGTAATATTGGAGATTTTTTTCAGGAGCGTGAAATCACCTCTTCACTATGTTTCCAGGCCCACCTTAACCCTGTGTGTTGCCTCTTAGGCTCCCAGCTATGGGCATATAGTGAACTTTAAACAAGAAACAACAGTATATTTTGACAATAAATTCACAAAAAACACATTGTTCCACGAAGAGACCCTGAAGGCAGAGGCTTACTAACTCTGTTTCTTTTACGGACGGAAGAAGGAGAGTTAAAAGGTGCCAATTTTATAAAATATGTAGAACAGATAAGAGGTTAGGTTTATAGTGAACAACAGGTCTGTTCCACGAAGAGACCCTGAAGGCAGAGGCTTACTAACTCTGGTTCTTTTATGGACGGAAGAAGGAGAGTTAAAAGGTGCCAGTTTTATAAAATAAGTAGAACAGATAAGATATTAGGATTATAAAGAACAACAGGTCTGTTCCACGGAGAGACCCTGAAGGCAGAGGCTTACTAACTCTGGTTCTTTTATGGACGGAAGAAGGAGAGTTAAAAGGTGCCAGTTTTATAAAATAAGTAGAACAGATAAGAGATTGGGATTATAAAGAACAACTGGTCTGTTCCACGGAGAGACCCTGAAGGCAGAGGCTTACTAACTCTGTTTCTTTTATGGACGGAAGAAGGAGAGTTAAAAGGTGCCAATTTTATAAAATAAGTAGAACAGATAAGAGATTGGGATTATAAAGAACAACTGGTCTGTTCCACGGAGAGACCCTGAAGGCAGAGGCTTACTAACTCTGTTTCTTTTACGGACGGAAGAAGGAGAGTTAAAAGGTGCCAGTTTTATAAAATAAGTAGAACAGATAAGAGATTAGGATTATAAAGAACAACAGGTCTGTTTCGCGCAGAGACTCTAAAGGCAGAGGCTTATTAACCGAGGTTGTTTTATGGAGGCCTTTTCCACGAAGCAGGAGCTCTTGGAAAGGAAGTACCTCTCAATAGTTGAAAAAGAAGGAAAAAATTATGATTCGACTCTGTGTTAGTAACATGACGTCTCTAAACTCTTAATGGCTGAACTTATGAATCTAAGGAATGTATCCCTTTAGAGTATTTTATGGCAATAGCGATAAAACAGGAAAAAAAAGTGAGACATTTAGTCTGTTAGAAATGGGGCGTAGGGTGGAAAATAACTCAACACTGACAAGACGACGTTAACGTGTTTTAACCCTGTCAAAGATTATAGAAGGGAAGAATAGGGTGTAACAGAGTCCAACCTACTTAATGGGCTTTGAGGAAATAGATGACAGATCTGGGTTCGAGAGAAATAACAAAAACACGAAACTTATTTAGAGCTGCAAGGGACAGGGTGATGTGGAGGGCTATGATCGCCTACGCCTTGAAGGGACACGACACATAAAAGAATGAGAAATATAAAGTATGAGTGGTGAAGCCGGGTATTTTTGACCTTGACAATCCGTATTCAGATCTGCGGAGGTTGAGTTAACAAAGAAAAAAAATCGATATCTAAATTTGATAAAAGAAATATTAAAAATTGCAATATATTTATCCTTTCTTTCATTATCCAATTACATATTCAATTAAAATTCGTCTTTGCCTCTTTTAGTCGATTTTATTTGCATTTTATTTTATTTATTTATTTATTTATTTGCAACGTTCAGTTAATTGTTAAAGTCATATCGAGATTATTGTTTCTTCGGCGCTAACGTCATCTGACGCTGCCTGCTCATGAGAGCTAGCTATAGAAAGTACATTGATATGCTAAATCAAATATTTATCGGGTAACCATTGTGGCATGTAAATATAAGGATTTTTCCTGAATATAGAGAATTCTGATCCTTACTGTATTCCGCTCCTAACTTTTATCTGATATCACAGATCGGATTTCGAAATGAAATACGCCAAAACAAATTATTCCAATGTATGGTACTCATGACTATAAAAGAATCAATTTCTACTGTTACTTTGAGGCAATCTGCATTTAGACTTGTCATTTTTAAAATGTAATTATTTCTTCTACACTAACAGTTTCTTTTCTCACACTTTCCCTTTGTGGAACTTTCTATTGTTTGCTTACTTCCCTGATAGCAACAATCTCCAGAAGTTTAAATAAAACGTCAATCGCGATCTTCTGTCTACTTGATTCCTATCCATCTCTTACGTTTTCCTCGATATCTCTTGTTTGTTTTTTGGGGGTTTTTTTTTGGTTTTTGTTTTTTTTGTATCTTTTTATTTGTTTTTGTTTGTTTCTCTCACTGTAACTCATGCACAAACGTGGCGGTCCTATCTTGTTTGGGGTGAAATGATTATGAAAATAAAACAAAAAAAAACAAAAACAAGAGGTCGGTTATCCCTCTGGTTGCGGCTGGAGTTACCGCCAATTTACCATCGCTAGCTGACATCTAACCATTAACTGGAAGAAATTTTAAAAATAACATTTTTAAATGCGAAGAAAGATATGACGAATTTACCATTCTTCTTCTAGAATTTATTTTAGAAGACTTCAGCGCTTAATTTCTATGCATTGCATGGAAATCATGAAGAAAGCGATTTTCCGTAGCAAATAATTAAACCCGGCATTACATTATTAAATCAATTTGTAATGCAAATATATTACTAAGTATTTTCATGACAAATGCATTGAAAATCGACAAAATCCTTATCAATAGTTTAGAATTAATGAGAGCATTACTGATACAATGGGTTATTATATGTGTTGGGGATCACCCCTTTGTACACAAGAATGGACTCGCCTGATGTGTACATATAATCCTGCCTATACAGAGAACGGCAGTCATAGTGGTTATCAATAGACAGACATATTTTTGGCCCGGCTATATGGCCGGGAACTCCCACTTTAAAATGACCATGTGTCACATCCGGCCTTGTGTGGGGAGGCTAGTGAATATAGTCATAGTGGTTATCAAGCAGAGAGTTAGTAAGGAGTGAGTTGGCCCGTAAATTGGTGCATAGTAAGTTGGAGTGTTTCGGATATAGACTCATTACCCGGACATACTTCTTCACTACAAAACTGCATATATTGTTTCTGCTAATAGTATTCCTAGTAGTTCTAAATTGACTAACCCGTGTTCCAGTTCGTATATTTTTGTTCAATATAACTTACATTTTCTATCTCCATATCTGCTTTTGTTATTTATTATTTTGTGTGATTCTCAACCAGAATCCGCAACAATATGTATAATATAACTACATTGCTAATTATTTTAGTATAGAAATGCAGTGGATATCAGGAATAAGGTGATTGTCATTGGCCATGAATGAATTCAAGCATTATTGATAGTATAGTGCTATTATATGTATAATGTAAATGCTGATGATTTTGCTATAAGACACCACTGGAAATCAGGAAGGAGGGCAGTGTAAGTGTTTTTTTTTTCTCTTAACCAAAGGAAATAAAACATCATACGATCATTTTTGAGCTCTCAGTAAAAATCCAGCTGACACTAATAGGTCTTGCACTCAACGTAAACATCTTTCGTCCTGATTTTTAAAATTCAGAAGAAAGAAACGAATTTTTTTGTGAAATCTGAGTTATTTTTAGATCGTACATGTGTGGGGTGGATGTATATGGCGGTTTTCTGATTAGCGATTGCTTTACTTTGGTGTCCACCTCGACGGCAGGGCCAGGCAGTGAACTGGTGCCAGCTGAAGTATTGATCTCCCGAGACGTATCAGGCCGGTTCTTGAATGGGTGTGGGAGGTTGGGAAGGCGGGGAGCATTAGCGGAGCTCGGGGTGGGAAGTCTTCAAGAAGAGGAAGAGAAAAGAGCTTAATTCGAAATAGATCAGGAAAAAAGTTTTAAAAAATAGAAAGGGGAGAATTCTGAACTGAACGAATATCGACATACACTCTTTCAGAACACTTCTCTCCTATTTCGTCTATTGACAAACATGAAGGGCTCTGTACACATATACACATACAAACATACAACAGCACACATACGCATACACATACACGCGTACAAACATAAACTTATATCTATAAACATATATACCCAAGCATGCAGATACATTTTTAGTACCTAAACTTTATAAAAGTAAACCCAGTACTAGATTGTGAGTTAGGTCTCATCAATTTACAGCTGAAATTTACAGATATAACGTAAGTGTCTTCTTCTCTCGCATTTCTTGTTTGTAGAACTTTTCCGGTTTCTTGATTTCTAATTTAATTTGATCTTCAATTTTAAATATGACCAGATAACTGATCGTAGGGCGCCAAAAACATTAGCTGTAAAATCCCAATAGTGTTATTGCCCTGTATTTGCCCGGGAGATAAATTCTATAACGAAATTCTGAAGCCTTGTGAAATTCATACTGCAGGTTGTCACCGTCATCTTTTTCCATGATTATCGCCGTAATTTAAAAAACAAGCGAAAAAATAAAATCGAACAGAGCTTAATTCGTCCTTGCGCGGTATATTCACTCAGCCATCGGATTTGATTTGATCAATGCTACACTCATCTTTTGATCGGAAATGCAAAGCTACTTAATGAGTGGCTGGAATGCTACAACAAAAACTTTGGTTGCAGAGAGTCCGATTTTCAACATCACTGGAATTAACTTTTTCTAAAAGAATAATTTTATTATCAAAATTATAAGATATGATATTTGGTGTAATGGATATCGACTGGGAATTAGAATGCGCCGTGTTCCAATTCCGGTCAAGTTCGTTATATTCACTGATATATAAATAGTCTTGACTAACGCATGAATCCATCTCTTCTCTTTCCAGCTATGGGTTAAATCGTAGATAGCTTTGGTTGGCAACCTGTCTACTGCAGATAGAAACGGCAATCGACCCAGGTAAATCTTCTGTCTAGTCAGCCATGAATCACCGTCGCCTTTTTCAATGTTTTTTTCATTATAATTTAATTAACAAGCGAAAGAAAGAAAATGGAACAGAGCTTCATTCGTCCTTGCGCGGCATATTCACTCAGCCTCGGCGCCATCGGTTTTGTTTCAATCAATACCGCAATCATCATTTGATCGGAAATTTAAAGCTACTTTCTATGTTTCACGTAACATTGAGAATTTTGATAAAGTTTGGGAACGGGAAAGAGATTAAGGAGAATTTGACGAGAAACGAACACACCTTTGCTTCGAAGGACTACTAAAATTGATTTGATGAGTGGATGGAATGCTACAACAAAAACATTTGTTTTCAGACAAAAATATATTGCTGTTATAATTTTTTTTTAAATATGTATTAATGGTAATATTTTTTTCTCTATAGATATATTACTGATAATATATTTTCCTTAAAAATGTATTGCTGGCAATATTTTCTTTTCCAAAACGTATTGCTGGAATTTCCACGATAAAAATCTATTTTTATATTTTCAAAAGTATTTGACCCCAGTTTGGGGATTAACTTTTCCCCCATAACTGGGGCCCTAACAGGTGCTACCACATCGGGTCAGGGTGAACTTTGGAACAAGAGCAATTAAGAGGTGGTTCTATGCTCCTTAAAACTTCACAAATATATGTCTTGCTGCTGGATGCTGTTTAGTGTCAAACCCAGAAACCGGGTGTAGATTTGCTCAGTATCAAATTCTGAGGGAATTGGACTCTTGTTCTGATTCATAAAATCATCTAATCGCAACTTTGTTTTGTTTAGGACAGGGCTCAAAGTATGTCAGTTTTTATGGGTTCATTTTAAAATGCAAACAGTTTATATTTACCTTGGCAGTGTCTCAGTAGTTTTCATACAGTTTGATTTGATCCCTTTGAATCGTTGACGCAGATTTCCATCTTCGATTTCCTTGTTTCGAACTAACAACTCCACTCTTTTCGCTTCAATGGGTTTTGTCAGTCAGAATATAAAAGCCTTCGTAATCAACCGATGAAAAGTCATTCGTTGGAAATTGGCCTTCCCCAAATGTTCACCTTTGACGTTCATGGGGTAGAAATGGGCCGTTACCACCTATCTTGCTGGCTCAATGGTAAGGCATACAGCACCTAGTATTTCCAAGCGGTCACCCATCATCTAGGTACTCACCAGGCACAACATCGCTTTACTTCACTGATCAGTGAGAAGACCGTAAATTCTAAAAGTCATAAAAAGTGAATTATTATATTACTTTGTTTTTGTTTTCATCGAGAGCTCTTTGTTTATGTTGATAGTCTTTGCTTATTTCATTGAAACCGAGTCGCTTGCACAGTTCCCTGTGTAAAATTATTTCTACTCTGTCATATTTGTTTTTTATTACTTTAGAACCGTTTTGCGTAATTCACTTATGATTGGGTTTAATGAGCTTTATTCTTAGCGGAAGCGTACTTCGTTGATTCAGCATTTTTTTTTTTTGGGGGGGGGAGGGGTATTCTTGTTTTTGTTTCTTTTGTTTTTTGGGGGGGTTGTTTTACTTCCTTTTGTTAGACTTTGTTTTTGACAGTTTTTTGTTTTTTATTTCTTTCATTTTTCATTCATTCTTTCTCTTTCTTTCGTTCTGCCATTATTTTCTATTTCTTTCTCTCTCACGACTTTTCATTCATTTTTTTTTTTACTTCTTTCTCTTTTTTCTTTCAGTCTTTTTTCTTTCTATTTCTTTCTTCCGGTATTTCATTCATTTCTTCTATCTTTCTTCTCCTTCTCTATTTTTGTTTTCTATTTCTTTTTTCTTTCTTTCTTTTTTTTCTTTCTTTTTATTTACTTTATTTCTTTCTTTTTCCTTTCTGAGTTAAATCCCTTGCCTTTTTATCCTTGGTTTCTTTCGATTTTTCTTTGTTTTGTTTCTTTCAGCATTCCATTTATATTTACTGCCATCTTTATTTTCCTTTCATTCATTTATTCATTCATTCTTAGTACCATATTTCTTTTTCTATCATCCATTCATTCCTTCTGTCATCTTTCTTTTCCTTTCATTCATTTATTTTGCTATGCTGCTGTTTCTTTCAGTCATTCATTTATTCTGCCATCTTCCTTTTTCCTTCATTGATTAATTTATTCTGCCATCTTTCCTTTTCATTCATTCATTCATTCTTTATTTCATCTTTCTTTTTTCACTCAATCATACTTTCTACTTTTTTCCTTTTCTTTCAGTCATTCATTCATTCTGCCATCTTTCTTTTTCTTCCTTCATTAGTTCATTCTGCCATCTTTCCTTTTCTTTCATTCATTCATTATTTATGCCATCTTTCTTTTTTTCACTCAGTCATACTTTCTACTTATTTCTTTTTCATTCATTCATTCATTCATTCATTCATTCAACCATCTTTCTTTTTCCTTCCTTCATTAATTAATTCTGCCATCTTTCCTTTTCTTTCATTAGTTCATTATTTATGCCATCTTTCTTTTTTTCACTCAGTCATATTTTTCTAACATTTTTTTCTTTCAGTCATTCATTCATTCTGCCATTTTTCTTTTTCCTTCCTTCATTAGTTCATTCTGCCATCTTTCTTTTTCCTTCCTTCATTAATTCATTCTGCCATCTTTCCTTTTCTTTCATTCATTCATTATTTATGCCATCTTTCTTTTTTTCACTCAGTCATACTTTCTACTTATTTCTTTTTCTTTCAGTCATTCATTCATTCATTCATTCAACCATCTTTCTTTTTCCTTCCTTCATTAATTAATTCTGCAATCTTTCCTTTTCTTTCATTAGTTCATTATTTATGCCATCTTTCTTTTTTTCACTCAGTCATATTTTTCTAACATTTTTTCTTTCAGTCATTCATTCATTCTGCCATCTTTCTTTTTCCTTCCTTCATTAATTCATTCTGCCATCATTATTTTTCCTTCCTTCATTAGTTCATTCTGCCATCTTTCCTTTTCTTTCATTCATTCATTATTTATGCCATCTTTCTTTTTTTCACTCAGTCATACTTTCTACTTATTTCTTTTTCTTTCAGTCATTCATTCATTCATTCATTCAACCATCTTTCTTTTTCCTTCCTTCATTAATTAATTCTGCCATCTTTCCTTTTCTTTCATTAGTTCATTATTTATGCCATCTTTCTTTTTTTTACTCAGTCATATTTTTCTAACATTTTTTCTTTCAGTCATTCATTCATTCTGCCATCTTTCTTTTTCCTTCCTTCATTAATTCATTCTGCCATCATTATTTTTCCTTCCTTCATTAGTTCATTCTGCCATCTTTCCTTTTCTTTCATTCATTCATTATTTATGCCATCTTTCTTTTTTTCACTCAGTCATACTTTCTACTTATTTCTTTTTCTTTCAGTCATTCATTCATTCATTCATTCATTCAACCATCTTTCTTTTTCCTTCCTTCATTAGTTCATTCTGCCATCTTTCCTTTTCTTTCATTCATTCATTATGTATACCATCTTTCTTTTTTTCACTCAGTCATACTTTCTACTTTACATTTTTTACGTAATCTTTATTTTTCTTTCATCAGTTCATTCTTTCTGTCCTCTTTCTTTTCTTTTCATTCAATTATTCTTTTTGTCATCTTTCTTTGGTTCATTCTTTCTACCGATGTTTCTTTTGCTTTCCTTCGTCTCCAGTTATTTGCAAACGTAAGAAGTTCACAAAGAAGTGCGCGTTACCAGCGACCTCTTAAGTGACTTTTAAGGTCTGTAAAGGCTTTGCAGATTTTCTTGCTTAGGTGACAGCAGATGTCAGTTTTATTAAGTTGCTGATAGAGTCGCACTTGGCGCCAATTCAGAGAACGTGTCAAACGTTAAAACCAGAATCCGAAAACCGTGCCATAAACACGAACGAGCACGTACATTTATACGCGCGCTTTTACACACACACACACACACACACACGCACACACACACACACTATTACGTACACACATGTACATAGAAAGGCTTTTATATAACCGCATTACATATATACACACAGAAGAAAAACATTCGTTCCCGTTCATTTACCCGTTTCCATATACACAACAACGAACGAACACATATATCCATAGATAAATAATGGACATAGTTTGATAGATTTTCTAAGCGCCGCTTAGATGTGGTACAAGGTCGTAAGTATAGGTACAAAGTGAGAATCAAACTCACTACTCACTTGTAGTAGATTCTAGCGAGACCAGCTAGCTAACTATTACACCAGGTCAAGGTGCCAAGATAGATAGATAGATAGATAGATAGATAGATAGATAGATAGATAGATAGATTTTCTAAGTGCTCCTTAGATGTAGTACAAGGCCGTATGTATGAGATACACAGAGAGGATCGAACTCACTACTCAGTTGTAATAGGTACTAGCGAGACAAGCTTGTTAAGCATTATATCACGCCAAGCTTTCCAGATAGATAGATATTAACAGACTATAATAGATAGATAGATAGATAGATAGATAGATAGATAGATAATGAATTGACTGAGATAGATAGATAGATAGATAGATAGATAGATAGATAGATAGATAGATAGATAGATAGATAGATAATTAATTGACTGAGATAGATAGATAATGAATTGACTGAGATAGATAATGAATTGACTTAGATAGATAGATAGATAGATAGATAGATAGATAGATAGATAGATAGATAGATAGATATGAAGAGACTGAATGAGATAGATAGATAGATAGATAGATAGATAGATAGATAGATAGATAGATATGAAGAGATAGATAGATAGATAGATAGATAGATAGATAGATAGATAGATAGATAGATATGAAGAGATTCGGAATGAGATAGATAGATAGATAGATAGATAGATAGATAGATAGATAGATAGATAGATAGATAGATATGAAGAGACTGAATGATAGATAGATAGATAGATAGATAGATAGATAGATAGATAGATAGATAGATAGATAGATAGATAGATATGAAGAGACTGAAATGAGATAGATAGATAGATAGATAGATAGATAGATAGATAGATAGATAGATAGATAGATAGATAGATAAGTGAAGAGACTGAATGAGATAGATAGATAGATAGATAGATAGATAGATAGATAGATAGATAGATAGATAGATAGATAGATATGAAGAGACTGAATGAGATAGATAGATAGATAGATAGATAGATAGATAGATAGATAGATAGATAGATATGAAGAGACTGAAATGAGATAGATAGATAGATAGATAGATAGATAGATAGATAGATAGATAGATAGATAGATAGATAGATATGAAGAGACTGAAATGAGATAGATAGATAGATAGATAGATAGATAGATAGATAGATAGATAGATAGATAGATAGATAGAAAGAAATAGTTTGGATACAGAAATCAATGTATGATAACTGGCAATTCCTGATTTACAGTTCACACCTGTAGATAATCTACAACTAGCTTTTAAAAAAATTGAGACAACTCTGAAGAGACGGAATTAGATAGATAGATAGATAGATAGATAGATAGATAGATAGATAGATATGAAGAGACTGGAATGAGATAGATAGATAGATAGATAGATAGATAGATAGATAGATAGATAGATAGATAGATAGATAAGAGAATTGAATGAGATAGATAGATAGATAGATAGATAGATAGATAGATAGATAGATAGATAGATAGATAGATAGATATGAAGAGACTGAATGAGATAGATAGATAGATAGATAGATAGATAGATAGATAGATAGATAGATAGATATGAAGATACTTGGAAATGAGATAGATAGATAGATAGATAGATAGATAGATAGATAGATAGATAGATAGATATGAAGAGACTGAAATGAGATAGATAGATAGATAGATAGATAGATAGATAGATAGATAGATAGATATGAAGAGACTGAAATGAGATAGATAGATAGATAGATAGATAGATAGATAGATAGATAGATATGAAGAGACTGAAATGAGATAGATAGATAGATAGATAGATAGATAGATAGATAGATAGATAGATAGATATGAAGAGACTGAAATGAGATAGATAGATAGATAGATAGATAGATAGATAGATAGATAGATAGATATGAAGATAGATAGATAGATAGATAGATAGATAGATAGATAGATAGATAGATAGATAGATAGATATGAAGAGACTGAATGAGATAGATAGATAGATAGATAGATAGATAGATAGATAGATAGATAGATAGATAGATAGATATGAAGAGACTGAAATGAGATAGATAGATAGATAGATAGATAGATAGATAGATAGATAGATAGATATGAAGAGACTGAAATGAGATAGATAGATAGATAGATAGTAGATAGATAGATAGATAGATAGATAGATAGATAGATAGATAGATAGAAAGAAATAGTTTGGATACAGAAATCAACACTGCATGATAACTGGCAATTCCTGATTTACAGTTCACACCTGTAGATGACCAATCACAGCTTTAAAAATTGAGAGACAATCCTGAAGAGACTGGAATTAGATAGATAGATAGATAGATAGATAGATAGATAGATAGATAGATAGATAGATAGATAGATATGAAGAGACTGAAATGAGATAGATAGATAGATAGATAGATAGATAGATAGATAGATAGATAGATAGATAGATATGAAGAGACTGGAATGAGATAGATAGATAGATAGATAGATAGATAGATAGATAGATAGATAGATAGATAGATATGAAGAGACTGGAATGATAGATAGATAGATAGATAGATAGATAGATAGATAGATAGATAGATAGATATGAAGAGACTGAAATGAGATAGATAGATAGATAGATAGATAGATAGATAGATAGATAGATAGATAGATAGATAGATAGATATGAAGAGACTGGAAATGAGATAGATAGATAGATAGATAGATAGATAGATAGATAGATAGATATGAAGAGACTGAAATGAGATAGATAGATAGATAGATAGATAGATAGATAGATAGATAGATAGATATGAAGAGACTGGAATGAGATAGATAGATAGATAGATAGATAGATAGATAGATAGATAGATAGATAGATAGATATGAAGAGACTGAATGAGATAGATAGATAGATAGATAGATAGAAAGAAATAGTTTGGATACAGAAATCAACACTGCATGATAACTGGCAATTCCTGATTTACAGTTCACACCTGTAGATAATCTACAATCATTAGCTTTTAAAAAAATTGAGACAATCCTGTTTTCCCTTTCTTCTATATTGGACACCCGGGTAGAATAGCAACACATATCGCTTATGCCACCATATATTGTTAATTTTCTTTTCTCTGACTATTATTTATATTATTCGGACTGTTGTCCTCATATTTATTGCTGCATTCACGACGTTTTAGCCGTTTTACGCTCCGGTCTTTTTCAGGTGATAGAGATTTAGAAATGAACCATTTATTTCGTTCAAATGGGTAGATTGTTCTAGTTCCATGAGTCATGCCTTTTTTCGGCGAGCGTAATAAAGGGTTCAGTTCAAAATCCTAATCACCTGAAGAAGGTCGAAATGTGCATCGACCGAAGCATCGTTAACATGGCAATGAAGATGAGAACAACAGTTCGAACAATCAAAATAATGTAAAATTTACAATATCTCATCTCAGAAACATAGGCAAATATTATTTGTTATTACTGTTTATATTATGTGTAAATGTGTGTGGTAGACTCTACCGTTGATTTGGGACGTAATCATTTTATTTCCCTCACTGATAATTTGATTTTCGTGGTGATGGCTTGTTTAGGAGCAGCCATAATTTTTAGAATAACTTAAAAAAGAGAAATGGTATGATGAAATCTTCAAGCACAGCCCTCCATGTTTTATTTGCCACAGAGTTTAACTTGCTGGAAATAGGGGCAAACATTGAGAACATACTCCGACCTCATAATAGATAAATTAGATATAAACATTGTAGACAAAGAAATCAACAATGCATGGTGACTGGCACTTTCAAACCTTAGAAGATATGCTTTAGTATTCTATCTTTAATATATATATATATATATATATATGAAATGATTTGTTGGAACATTATTTTTTATCGATACTCGTATTTAAGTAGATATTCTGTTATTAACCAGTATTATATATTTATATCTACTGGTCTGATTATTTACGATAAATTTTTATTACGAAAATGTGTGTCATTCAGCAGGATTCGACCCCTATCCACATATCAAACAAGATGTTGCCAGATCAAATGGTAGCTTCCGCTATGTTCGAATCTTGCCGAATGACACACATTTTCGTAATAAAAATTTATCGTAAATAATCAGACCAGTAGATATAAATATATAATACTGTTTAATTAAAAACAGAATATCTACTTAAATATGAGTATCGATCAAAAATCATGTTCAAACAAATTATTTCATATATATATATATATATATATATATATATATATATATATATAATATCATTCTCATACAGGAATGTTTCGCTGTATCAGAGCTCATAAGCGGGATAAATTTACCGTTTGATCAAGCCAGGATTGAAAATCGACTGATTTGTCATCAGTCGGAGATCATACCTAAGCTAACGGCGCACGATAGAGAAAGGTAGATTTCATAGCGTGTTATTTACAGAATGTAAACAGACAGCAGCCGAGAGAATTCAATGTTTTTTTCAGTTTCATCATTAAAATCTGCTATTTTTTATACATTTGTAAACTAAAGTTAATTCTCGGTTTTAAAAACCTTGCAAAAATTAAATATATATCTGGGACACGTTACATGAGAAAAGTAGCAAATTTTATAGTTAGACAATAATGTCCTTAATAAATGTTATTTAAGAAAGCAATTAAAAGCTTTTCTAATTAAATCATATTATAGTTTGTTTGGGTTTTTTTTTTGTGTTTTTTGTTGGGTTTTTTTGTTGATTTTTGTTGTTGTTTTTTTGTTTTTTGTTTGTTTGTTTTTTTGTTGTTTATTTATTTTTTTTTTGTATTATTTATTTTACGATTCGAAGCAGATTTTCGGTAAATGATTAGTTTTTTTGAAAAATAGTAATGTATTACAAACTCCAAGGGGTCATGCTTTTAACTAATAGAAACATTTTTTTTTTATTTATGTAATTTCACGAAATTCAGGAAATTAAGTAAGTAGTGGGTGGATGTGGAGTCAGTCAGTTAAGTGCCATGCGCAATACACGCTTTGGGCGATCATGTCTCGAAAGAGACATGACTGACTGGGCAGAAGATTATCCCGCAGTAGGTTGCCATTGCTTTCTGCGGTAGACTGGTTGCCGACCAAGGCTATAGAACCCAATCTGTCCTATTATTTAACCCATAACTGGAGGGAAGAGACGGATTAATACCTTTCCCAAGGGTATTTGCGCGTAAGTGAATGCAAGGAATTCAACTGGAATTCGAACTCGGTTCCTCCGATTTCTTATTCCGAGCCGATATCCACTGCGCCACAACGCACATTAAATGGGGAGTAACACATTAAAAAAAATTTTAGCAAGATTTTCTAAAAAAAATTGCAAAATAATTTCAAAATCAACGTGTTTTTCAAAAAGGCGCCAATCGATGTAATAAGTAACTCGCTGACGTCATAAAAAAAAAATTTTAACCAGATTTTCGAACGAGCAAGAAAGGATTAATAACATTTAATAAATAATAAAATAATCCCTTGATCTTTCTTCTTAACAATAACATATATTTTTTACGTGGTGTATTAATTAGCAAGCTTGTCTCGCTAGAGGCTATTACAACTGAGTAATGAGTTTGATCCTCACTGGGTATCTCATACTTTCGGCCTTGTGCCACATCTCAGCGGCGCTTAGAAAATCATATATTTTGACAATAGTTTTTTTCTTATTATTATTCATTAAGCCTGGAGTCTTTCTTCATCATGCTATGTTATTTGATGGCGAAAAATAGGGGTACTTAATAAATATGCATTTTCTTAATTTTTTTAAACTTTATTTTTAATGGCTACTCATATTTGAGTAGATGTTCTGTTTTTATTTATTAAATAGTGTCTATTTAATTTCATCTACCGGCCAGATTGTCAGGGATTATTGTTAGAAAAATATGCCCCCTCCGGTAAAATTCGAACTTGCGTACTCCTAGGTAATCCGTCATTAAATCTGACGTAGGTAGGACCTTTCTGAACACACATCTTTCCAATTCTCGAAATATATATATGTGTGTGTGTGTGTGTGTGTGTGTGTGTGTGTGTGTGTGTGTGTGTGAAATGAATTCAGACGAGAAAAACTTCCTTGCCCTATCCTACACAGTGAACCGGCTTTCCTAGCAGCAGACTTAGCTCTTGATTCAATGTTGTCATTCCACTTGAGGTCGTCTGAGAGAGTTAAGCCGAGGAGGCGCAGTGTATTGTTTTCAGGGAGACTAACCTGATCCATGCTGATGGGGGGAGGTAATATATATATGCATATTATCCTACGTTTTAGGCACAACTCGAAGCTTCGCGCGTTATGCAATCAGCAGGTGCATATCATGAACTGAACGCTTATTAACCTGCTTTTATGCAACATGTATATATATATATATATATATATATATATATATATATATATATATATGTATATATTCTAAATATATACTGTTAAATATAAGAGACAATGAATGTCTATTATGTTTAATCATGAGCCGTTCTAAACGTCGTATTTTGGCTTGAATTTCAGTTGAAAATAAAGACAAAAATTCTCCAACCTTTGGATAATTTTTTATTAAGTTGGTTCTAGGCTTTCGGCTTACATGAGCCATCTTCAGAGAGGTTATAAGGATGGTAACACAATAACAACCACCATCAGCGACGATTTTTTCTTGTGTTGACATAAAACTCCGCTCAGCAACGGCAATAGTTACCAAAAATAACAAACGCAGTTCTCAGCTTTCCAATGTGGTTCTATGACGTCACACCGCTTGATAGCGCGAAATGACAACAGAACCATATATTCAAATGCAATGTAATATGTTATGAACAGATTTAAACGTGATTTTATTAAGTGTGGGTTATTTGGATTTAATGTAAATGGTCTCCAATATCTGAAGCTTCTTTTTACTGTGTGTATGTGTGAGGATTATTATATTGTTGTCTAAAATATATATATTTACATTGCCTATTCATTTAATACTGCTGGCACATCTGGTCGAGTTCCCCTGCTAATCATCTAAGGGGGTTCGAGGAAAATCTAAAGGAGAATCTACAAGGCAATTGATCCCGACCTAATAGCTTAATTTCTATCACTTTCTCACCGTAAATAATCTGGCTTCACTCTGTCTCTTTTACAAAGACTTTCACGGCTTTTGCGCAGATGAGCATAGCTCCCTAGTGCTCCAACTACTGGAACTTACTTGAGCTACTAAACTAGCAACTGGGTTCTAACATTTTACAGTGAAATCAATCAAATGTAACTGCAAATTCTACTCTATCAGCCTCTTTTCTTGTACTTTCTCCCCGTGGAACTCTCTTCCGTATACTTGCTTCCCAGCGACAATCTCCAAAGATTTAGATGCAACGGTAATTGACATATTCTATCTCTTTGACTCACATCATTTTCTCAGCAACCCTTGAATGTTACTCTTTTCCTTTTCCACTCCACATTCACGCACTTCATTTTACACCACTGTTCATATCCTTCTCTTAGCCATTCTCCGACACCTTTGCGATATATTTCTCTTTCTCTTCATTCTCCTTTTTTGTACCGCTTTAAGTATTGCCTTGCCTGGAGTAAAAGTTCTGTTTGTAATATTTAAATAAAAGATAAGTGACTTTAGTAGAAATTTGTCCTACCTTATCAGCAATATTTAGTTCGCTTATACTTCAGTAAAAATCTCTATTAAGTTTAGGAAATTATAACCCCAAATAACCTTTTACGATATATGCCATCTATGTTTAGTTGAAAAAATTAAAATATTAATATATCCTAAGCAAAATTTGCTTTAAAACTTACGGAAAGAATTTATAAGCAAATACTGTCATAAATTTAGATTTAGATTCAAACTGCTTAATAATTACCCTAAAATTAAAATTCCTTAAAATAGTTTTGTTTCTTTTCTTCTTATTAGCCGAATAATTAAATTATATTATACCATAACTTTACTTTCTTAAATATATTTTTCTAGTCCTATCGTTTTAATTTTTAACCAGTTTGTTTTTGTACTAACATTATTCCTGGCCTTTAACAGGTGTCTTCAAAAGCTGTCATTTCGTCTGACCTATTTCTTCTTTTCATTTTCATTTATATTTTTAATTTTTATTCATTTTATTGTATCTCTTTTCGTTACTCTCATTCACGTGGCAGATCTAACATGTTCCAGTAGCAATGCGCTATCCCTTTGTTCTTTTTCTCTACCCTTTCTTTGCTTCTATACACACACACAAAGAAATCAATTTATTTTCCCATAATGTTTTGGTCTCGCTAATGAGATGAGTGTTAAATTTGCCCGTCAAAATGGCTATCCGATTTTAGAAAAATTAATTTTTTTACGCTATATATATATATTATAATCGGTTCACCCCGAGCAAGGCATTTCACTGCCACTATTGCGCAGGGGTTACATAGAGGGGAAAATGGTGAGAAAGGATGGTTAGATATAGCAAATGTCAGAAGGAGGGTGATAGACGGGTAAGGATACCGAGAATGAGGGTTGGGTAGATGGTGAGAGTGTTGGGAGAATAGATGCAAGTTAGTGTAATTGGGTATATATATATATATATATATATATATATATGGGCGGTTGAATATGGCGGCTACTTACTAATGTGCTATATTTCATGTCTGCTCTGACAATGGGTTGATGATATCTTGAATCCATATCCCTTCGTGCTCTGGCATTGTGACTTTTTACTCAACTATATTAAACTGAAAATATATATTCTAACAAACACGTATGCAATATATTTATGTAAGTAAATGTTTACACGAAAAGGTTTTAGTGTCAAACTTCAAGACAGAATTTGTCTATATTTCTGGGATGATGTAGTTTTTGCAGTATTTTACATTATTCGGACTATTGTCTTCATCTTTGTTGCCATGTGTACGACGTTTCGGCCGCTGTACGCCCCGGCTTTCTTCAGGTGCTAGAAATTTCGAACCGAACCATTTATTACAATCACTGGGGTATATGAACTCTATTCCTTGCGTAAAGTCTCGATTGGAAGTCATGAGCTATCTCCCGCTAACCCTGCGATTACTTGTTCACCACTGTTGTAGCCTGGTATTGAACTCACAACTCTAAGAGTCAAGTCAGGAACTAACCAATATACAACTAACTAACTATATCCACTGGGCCATAAAGACAAGAACAACTGAATTTTTGTGAGTTATAAACCTAATGTTCAGTAAACCTTTTTTACCTGATTTCATATAGCAATTTTTTATGTTAATGGATTTCTCTAGTATTTCTGATGTTAATGGTTTTCTGTAATATTTTTACCAGAGCTCATATCTAGTATTTCTGATGTTGGTTTTCTCTAGTATTGTTTACCAGAGCTCATTTTTTACCCTAATGATTTTGGCACTCCGTATTACGGGTCCCCATATTGTGTTCATCTCTACGCTTGGTCGGCTTAGGAGATTTTTTAAAGTCTAGCATATGTGCTGATTGAAGACAGGAGTTCCTAGTACTGGGTTTCTGAATCAGAAACAAGAACTGATAATTGCGGGACCGGAAGGGCTTCAAGTCAATTATCACAATGGGCTTTATAGTTTATAATCTCAGCCGGTAGAATGCTTCTTTTTTCTTTTATAACTTGAGCTTCCGCTCTTTATTCTTCAGTTTCATTTTTTTCTTTTCCTTTCTTATTCTTTCATTTTTTTTTTCACCTACATTTCTCTATCTTTTTTTTTCTTCCAAAAATTCTTTCTTTCTTTTTTTTAACATTTCTTTTTTTATTCATTCCTTCTTTCCATCCACACTTTTGTGTGGTTTCTTTTTTTACCTGCTAGGCATTAATTTTCACTATTTGTTTTCTTTCTTAGAGATTCAATTTTTTTTCTCTTTCTACAGATCATTCTTTGTGTGTGTACTTTCTCTTTTCTCTTTCTTTGTGTATGTTCTGTCTCTTTTCTCTTTCTTTGTGTGTGTTCTGCATCTTTTCTCTTTCTTTGTGTATGTTCTGTCACCTTTTTCTTTCTTTGTCTATGTTTTTTTCTCTTTTCTCTTCCTTTGTGTATGTTCTTTCTCTTTTCTCTTTCTTTATGTATGTTCTGTCTCTTTTGTCTTTCTTTGTGTATGTTCTGTCTCATTTCTCTTTCTTTGTGTATATTCTGTCTCTTTTCTCTTTCTTTGTGTATGTTCTGTCTCTTTTTCTCTTTCTTTGTGTATGTTCAGTCTCTTTTCTCTTTCTTTGTGTATGTTCTGTCTCTTTTCTCTGTCTTTGTGCATGTTCTGTCTCTTTTCTCTTTCTTTATGTATGTTCTTTCTCTTTTCTCTTTCTTTGTGTATGTTCTGTCTCTTTTCTCTTTCTTTGTGTATGTTCTGTCTCTTTTCTCTTTCTTTGTGTATGTTCTGTCTCTTTTCTCTTTCTTTGTGTATGTTCTGTCTCTTTTCTCTTTCTTTGTGTATGTTTTGTCTCTTTTCTCTTTCTTTGTATATGTTCCGTCTCTTTTCTCTTTCTTTTTGCGTGTTCTGTCTCTTTTCTCTTTCTTTGTGTATGTTCTGTCTCTTTTCTCTTTCTTTATTTATGTTCTTTCTCTTTTCTCACTCTTTGTTTATGTTCTTTCTCTTTTCTCTTTTCTTTGTGTATGTTCTGTTTCTTTTCTCTTTCTTTGTGTATGTTCTGTCTCTTTTTTCTTTCTTTGTGCATGTTCTGTCTCTTTTTTCTTTCTTTGTGTATGTTCTGTCTCTTTTTTCATTCTTTCTGTATGTGTTGTTTCTTTTCTCTTTCTTTGTGTATGTTCTTACTATTTTCTCTTTCTTTGTGCATGTTCTTTCTCTTTTCTCTTTCTTTGTTTATG
>JBBBDQ010001688.1:465000-510000 GCA_037127315.1 Ascarosepion bandense
CTATCTATCCAATTCTATCTATCTATCTATCTATCTATCCAATTCTATCTATCTATCTATCTATCTATCTATCATCTATCTATCTATCTATCTATCTATCTATCTATCTATCTATCTATCTATCTATCTATCTATCATCCTATCTATCTATCTATCTATCTATCTATCTATCTATCTATCTATCTATCTAGTGCTCAGATAATATTTTTTTAAATTGTCTCTTTTTCCCAGATATTGGATAAATATTTATTAAGTTATATAGTCATTAAGTAAAACTTTATCAAACGAATTACAACCTTTAGAATTTTTTTATCAAGCTGAAATAAAAATATTAATTAAACATTAAAATTAAAAGTAAGTTAACTCTTACATTCAATATTTAGTGTCCACTTCTTTTCTGGTTACGAGGTCGATAAGTTATATCTATAATATTTAAAATGTTTCTGGAAGTAGTAACCATTCTTCTTTACAAAACTCCAGCAATTGCTCGATATTGCCTGGGTGTGTGCTACCTTCTTTAACTTGAACCACAGATTTTCAGTTGGGTTTAGATCAGATCTTTGACTAAACCATTCCAAGACTTGAAATTTCTTTTTTCGAAGCTATTCTTTTGTGGATTTTCTTAGATGTTTTTGACCATTGTACTGTTGGAAGATCCAACACCGATCTAAACCCAAGCTCTCAACCGACGGCAAGACACTTTCTTTCAAAATTGCTTGGTGTCTTGCTAAGTCGTTTATGCGTATTATAATTGTAGCAACGGAATCCTCTTTTATAATCTTACCGCCGCTATTTTAAACACTTGTCACCAAATTCTTCTCTTCAAAATCCGTATTTGTAGCTCGCCATACCGCCAATCATTTCTTCCCGAAGGCTCTAGTTTGGTCTCCTCCAACCATAAAACCTTTTGCCAGAACGTTTCCAGCTTATTAATACGAACTTTGACCTCGTTGAAACGAGTTTGATTATGCTTTTTTGGCAAGTAGCGGATTTTCTAAGCATTTTGCCATAAAGACCGGCATCGTTCAGAGGTCATTGCGCTGTAGACGTATGCACATTGATTCTAGCATTGGCCAGGGAAAGTTGGGGAATTGCAAAGGTCAAACAGCAGGATTCACCGGGATTTGACGAACTAGATGTGTCCTTGCTGCTGCAGTTAACTTTCACAACGCCCACTTCTTGATTGCGCTGCGTTCCTGCAAAAGACCATCCATTTATAAATAATTTGTCGCACAGTAGAGACGTGCACATTAAATCATTTTGACAGCATTTTTTTTATATATATGCTGCATTATAAGCTAAAAGTATGTGATGTTTTGAAGTTTGAGGCAGTACTTTTGATCTTTGTAGTTTTTTTTCTTTTTACATTTAGACTCTAACTGCACGCTTTTGCATATGCAATGCGTTATACTGGTTGACTGCAGTGTACACAGCTTATCAAAAATGAGCACGTGTTACTTTAGCTTTCAGATGTGCACAAAACACTTATTTGCATAAAACAAAAATACGCAGTGTAAATGGAAAGATTCACATATATTTGAACCCCTTCATTTTTTATGTTTACTTGTATTTATTCGAGCCTTAAAGTAATTCGTTTAATAAAGTATTTCTTTAATGAATAGCTAATAATTATAGTTTAATTAAGATTTGTTGATTATTTGGGAAAAACAATAAGTTTTTAAATATTATATAAGGGGTTCAGTTAATTTTGGCACTACTGTATATATGTGCGTTGTGGTTCAGTGGATATCGGCTCGGAACGAGAAACCGGGGAGCCGAGTTCGAATTCCAGTTGAATCCATTGTATTCACTTACGCGTAAATACCCTTGGGAAAGGTATTAATCCGTCTCTTCCTTCCAGTTATGGGTTAAATAGCAGGACAGATTGGGTTCTATAGCCTTGGTCGGCAAACAGTCTACCGCAGAAAGCAATGGCAACCTACTGCGGGATAAACTTCTGACCAGTCAGTCATGTCTCTTTCGAGACATGATCGCCCAAGCGTGATATCACGTATGGCACTTAACTGACTGTATATATATATATATATATGTATGTATAGGGTACGTATGGATGGAATAATATTCCTTATCCAAAGAAACACTATTTTATTGTTGTACACTTTGTTTCGGCATAGAAAGGACAATTTCTCATCAGGTTGTGATACTACCAGATGAGATATTGTCCTTTCAATGTCGAAATAAAATGTACACTCTGTAGTAGATGATAATTTGTAAGTTTTCTAAACTATAATTTATAATATATATATATATTTTTATATATATATAATGTGGTGAGCAAAATTAACTGAACCCCTTATATATATATATATATATATATATATATTCATCTATCTAGCAATCTCAGTTTTTTTATCTATCTATCTATCTATCTATGCACACACACAAACACCCATATATATATATATATATATATATATATATATATATATATATATTGTTTAATTACTTATAAAAATAAAACGTTATAATTTCTTGTAATTTAAAAAATTTCGTGTTCAATAATTTCCTGCCACGTGAGCGTTAAAAAAATGCCGTTACTTGAGTGTTCTTAAAAAAAACAGTAAACGGTAAAATCATATATTTTCAAAATAATATATATATATATATATATATATATATATATATATATATATACTCCTGATCAAAAATTTAAGTTTAAGACCACTTAAAAATCTTTAAATTTTTTTTTTTTTATGGATAGATTTTAAACTCCTCTCACTTAAGGTTACCAATACTACAATCTAAAAGGTTATGGAAACAAAAAGCTACATTCCAAACATTTTATTTAGAAATTAATATTTTTATAAAATGAGGCAATTTACACATGATGAAAATGATAAGACCAGAGACAAAAATTCTATGAAATTGTACAAAAAGTGTATGAAAAGTGTATGAAAACATTCAACAACCAAATTTAATAATGAGTTCTACATCCACTGCTTTTGATGACTTCAAAAATTCTGTTGGGCATGCTAGAAATAAGCGTTTCCATTAAGGTGCGGGGAATGTTGCTCCAGCTTCTGAAGATGGACTTCACGAAGTTCATTTTTTGTTGAATATTGTTTGCCATTTCGATAAACATCTCTTGCCATCCATCCCCAAATATTTTCAGTTGGGTTCAAGTTCGGTGAGCATGCAGGATGTCCCAAGAGATGGACCCCATTTTCTTGTAGAAAGGTCAAGGTCCGTCTTGCAGCATGGATTACAGCATTATCCTGTTGGAATAACTATTCATCCCCCCACAAACGATGGCCCTCCATCATCAAAGATGCTTTTTGTAGCATACTAACATAACCAGCCACTGTCTGACGACCCTACTCCACCTGGAGCTCTATCGACCCTCTGTAAACAAAGGCACCCCATACCATTAGGGACCCTCTAAGACGTGTGGAGAAAATTTCAGGAGGCATGTTTTTGTTATACCAATATCATTGGAAACCATCAGGACCATTTAGATTGAATTTTTCTCATCAGAAAACAGGATTTTCTTCCACTTCTCAACGTCCCATGTTTGGTATTCACGACCAAACTTTAAGCGGTCTACCTTGTGACGTGGAAGCAGCCGAGGAATTTGTTTACGCTTTTTATTTACCATGCCTTTTTGTCGTAAGTGTCGTCAGATGGTTACGGGACTGCAATCAGCATCTGTGACTGCCTTAATTTGACTAGAATAAAGTCCACCGTCTTTCATAACAACCCGTCTTATTCTCCTACTCAATGCAGGAGAAATTTTTTTTTGGGGGGGCCTACCAGAGAATTTTGCTTTTCCATAATTCTCACTGTTCTTTAGAAAGTTGCAAATCACAGTTTTACTGCGATTTACCTTAGCTGCAATCGCCCACTGTGACAAACCTTGCTTATGGAATTCTAGAATGCGGGAACACTCAACTTTGGTAAGTTTGCTTGTTTTAGGCATGGTAACACCTTTACGCAGTGATTACTAATCTCTAACTGAACTAAAAACACTGGAATTAGCAGAGAATCTAACAATTTATACCCCTGGTCTTATACTTTTGATCATGTGTAAATCGCCTCATTTTATAAAAATGTAAATTCCTAAATAAAATGTTTGGAATGTAGCTTTTTGTTTCCATAACCTTTTAGATTGTAGTATTGGCAACCTTAAGTGGTAGGAGTTTAAAATCTATCCGTAAAAAAATTCTTTTTAAAGATTTTTAAGTGGTCTTAAATTTTTGATCAGGAGTGTATATATTATTTTGAAAACATGATTTTACTGTTTACTATTTTTTTAAGAACTCTCACGTAACGGTTTTTTTATAAGCAGCCTGTTTCTTGTAGATCTTATATACATATATATTCATCTCTGTAATTATCACAGCCTTTTTTCTATCTATCTATATATCTCCTTTGCCTAACAAATCCTGTCTTCATTCTTCCGTTCATCTTAATTCTATCGATCTTCACGCTTACCCAAAAGATAATCATAATGCTCTCAACACACACCGAATTTTATCTCTTGGCTCTCATCAAAGAAAATCTTTGAATAGACATCTCATGATGCAACACGAGAAACCTAACGCAAAGCGATTCCTTCATTAGTGAGACTTTCACGGGCCTGATTCGTCAAAGCGCCATCTGTCATCGCTCTTTGATCGGTTGCGTGTTTCCATTCATCACCTGAGTATCAACGAACATGCAAGAGTTTGGCGAAATCAAGAGAAAAGCCCAAACGTATCCTGATCTCGTTTCAGTTTTGCATCCTTACATCTGCTCGCTTTCGAAAAAAAAAAAGACTGAATTCTTATTTCTATTCGATTAGATGACCGTCTTAACCGCTTACACTTTTCAGACCCCCGTGTGCTATTTTTTTTTCGGACTTTTATATTCAGATATTTCCGAGTGGTGTTTTATTTATTTATTTATCATAAGATTTTGACCCATATTATTTTTGAGCTTTTCAAAGTTGAGGTTATAATCTGAGGAGGATTTAACGGATTTGCTCTTTCGGGATTTTGTTCAATTTTGGCTCTTTGTTCGATAGAAAAATAAAGGAGATACATTTTTATTAAAAACCACTCGCCAGGAATGAGCTGATTCTGCCCATATACAGAAAACTAAACAATATTCTACCTATTCTTTTAATGTGTTTTTTTCACACTCGTGCTAAAACAAAACAATGTTTGCCTTTTCTGACTCACAAGTAAACCAAAACCTATATTCAACTTTTTTGACTTACTTGCAAATTAAACCTTTCTTTTTTGTAACTCAAGTGCAAACGGATTCTTTCCCTTTGAAATTTTAATGCAAAACTAGAACTGTTTCTACATTTTTGACTTATGCGCAAAATTTTTTCAAAATTTTTTTTTGACTCCCGTGCTAGTCAAACTTTCCTTTTTGACTTTCGTGCAAAACCAAAACTATGATCACATTCATTCTTTTACTAGCAAAACCTTCCCTTTTACTTCCGTGCAAGAGCAAACCGATGTTTTTTGACGACGTGCCAACCAATGCTTCTTTTTTGACTCTTGCGCTAGGCCAAAACTATTTTCAATTTTTTTTTATAAACGTGCTAGACAAATATTCCTTTTTTTACTCTCCTGCAAAACGAAACTTATCTTCACCTTTCTTAAGTCCGCTGCTAACCAAATCATTCCGTTTTTTTCTTTGCTCTCGTGCAAAACCAAAACTGTTTTTCCCTTTTTTTGCCTCCTATGCGAGCCAAACAATTATTTTTTTTTACTCTCCAGCAAAACTAAACTTTTTTTTATCATTTTTTAAACCCTTGCTAGCGAAAACGTTCTTTTGTACACACATGAAAATCCTAACCTATGTTTACATTATTTGACTTCAGGAATAGCCAAGCATTCTTTTTTCCTGTAAAACCAAACTAATGCTTACTTTTTTATCTCCTGTTTTACCAAAATCTTCTTTTCGGACCCTCGTGCAAATCTCAAACCATCTTTAACTTTTTCCACTCCCGTGCTAACCAAACCTTCATATTTTTTTATTACTCTCGTGCAAAACCAAACTTATGTTTACTTGTTTTGACTCCCGTGCAAGCCAAACCTTCCTGTTTACTCTCGTGCAAATAATCCGGTCTTTTGCCGTTTTTGTCTCTATATTCTACGGCAGATCCCGGCATAAAATAGCCATTCCCCCAATGATTCTGAACAGATGCTTTGTGGATTCTTCGAAATTAAATATTTGACAATATTTTATTTCCATACCATAAACCGTTGTCTGAGAGTTGCCAAAATCATGATGTAGTATTCGTCAAAACTAATGGTGCCGTGAAAAGTACATTTTTAACTTAGCCATTCCGACGGTGAAAAAAGCATAAACTGTCAAGAAATACAGTAATTATTGAGAGATTTCTTTTAAAATGTTTCGCTAGTTCCCTTCTGCATATATTATCTCCAGAAAATGTAAGAATTTCGAATCTGAGCCTTTAGTCTTTTTCCATAATCACAACGAGTCATCATCTATGGATGTACATCATCTATGGACGTACATCTTCTATGGACGTACATCATCTATGGAGGTACATCATCTATGGAGGTACATCATCTATGGAGGTACAATAAAACAAGTATCTAAAGTATTTAATCTAATGATCTTGCAACGCGATATAGCGAAGCAGAAATAAGAAACATTGTGAAACATTGGCGGCTCTGTTTAATTGGTGGATCTTTTATTTTAAAAAACTCAAATGTTTTGCCGGCAACAGTAGATATTTTAATAATGAACATTTTCAGATTGAGGCAGAATCTCAAGATTGTTGTACAAACCACCTTTGCTGAGAATCCCGGAAACAACTGCCTGAACGAGAGATATAACCAAATGGACAAGAGAAGTCTGGTGAGACTTAACTTTTCTTTAGATACTCTTTTAGCCTAGAGAACGAATAATAGCTGGGATAATGTCTACACTTTCTCCCCTAAACATCTGATCTTTGGTCATAACCCTTCGAAAAAAAATTACTACCTGCTTTACTGCCTTAAACCAGATTATAAATTGTGGAATTGTAGGCAACACATCTAATATGGCCGTCAAAGAAACAAAAAAATCAGAAAATTTAAGAACATCTTGTGTTTGATGCGGAGTCGTGGTGTGAAGTTAAGAAATTCTTTCCTGTTGACAAACGAAAACTACAAACGTTGAATTTTTTGAGAAAATAGATAAATGAAAGAATGGACAAAACGTGAGAGAAATATTTATACGATCTCTAATTTTTAGTATAAAGAATGTCCAAGAATAGTTTCTGAAAAAATAGGCAACATTCAATGAATGTTCCGATGATACTCCTTCTCTTAGGTGCTATAAATGACACATGATTAAGCGATCATGTCTCGACGCGACATGACTGTCTAGGCAGGAGATTTTCTCGCAGTAGGTTGCCATTACTTTCTGCGGTAGATTGGTTGCCAGCTAAGGCTCTAGAACTCAATGTCTTGCTATTTGACCCATAAGTGGAGAGAGGAGAGACAGATTAATACCTTTCCCAAAAGGATTTTCGCGTAAGTGAATGCAACGAATTCTAACTGGAATTCGAAATAGTAAACCGTAAAAGGGATCTGCGTTTGTGGCGCAGTGGATATCGGCTCGGAACGAGAAACCGGGGAGCCGAGTTCGAATTCCAGTTGAATTCCTTGCATTCACTTACGCGCAAATACCCTTGGGAAAGGTATTAATCCGTCTATTCCCTCCAGTTATGGGTTAAATAGCAGGACAGATTGGGTTCTATAGCCTTGGCTGGCAGCCAGTCTACCGCAGAAAGCAATGGCAACCTACTGCGGGATAATCTTCTGCCCAGTCAGTCATGTCTCTTTCGAGATATGATCGCCCAAGCGTGTTTCACGTATGGCACTTAACTGACTGACTGAATATAATAGTTGGAATGATTAAGGCTTATACTGGTCATAAAGTGGGGGATCAGTTTATTACTTCATAACAATAGGAAACCGATCCCCCACTAATTACTACATAATAATATAATACATTTTTTCCCTGTAGCTATGAGTCAAATAACAGGACAGATTGAGTTCTATAGCCTTGGTCGGCGAACAGTCTACCGTAGAAAGCAATGGCAACCTACTGCGGGATAATCTTCTGCTCAGTCAGTCATGTCTCTTTCAAGACGTGATCGCCCAAGCGTGTATCACGTGTGGCACTTAACTGACTGAAACCGTAACAAGGAAGTAATAAATTTTATCGAACTTTGTTAATTAGAAATGCTAATTTGTTAATTAGAACTTTGTTAATTAAAAATGTTTACCGCGTCCCCGTCACGGTATAAAAAAAAGAGATAGTTTATACGGATTCTCACTATAAACGCGCCCATTTCTTCTTCTTCTATATGCTCTGTCCCTTCAGGACGTAGGCGATCATGGCTTTCCACGTCTCCCTATCCCTGGTGGCTCTTAGCACGCTTTCTCCTGTTACACCATGCAACCCACTAACTCAAGCCCATAAATCTAGAACATAAATGTATACAAACTAGCATGGCTACAAAATGAAGGATCAGTTTATATATTCATTATAATATAGAATTGATCCCCCATTTTATACCCACATTATAATTTCTTATAAACAGTTGGCATATATATTCTTCTTCTATGTGCCCTGTCCTTTCAGGATGTAGGCGATCATGGCCTTCCCCGTCTCCCTAACCCTGGTGGCTCTTAGCACACTTTCTCCTTTTACACCACCCAAATCCCGCTCCACATCCACTAGCTCAAGCCCATAAATCTAAACTATAAAACTAGCATGGCTACAACATGAGGGATCAGTTTATATACTGATTATAATATAGAATTGATACCCCATTTTATACCAACATTATAATTTCTTATAAACAGTTGGCATATATATTCTTCTTCTATATTCTCTGTCCTTTCAGGACGTAGGCGATCATAGCTCTCTCCCTATCCCTGGCAACTCTTAGTACGTTTTCTCTTGTTACACCAGGCAACCCCCGTTCTGTTATCCACCTGCTCAGGCCCTTCAGATATGTTATCCGCTGTCTCTTTTTCCCCTGACCTGTTAGTATCAGGTTCTCCAAGCCCTCCTTCCTCATTGCATGTCCCAGGAACGTCAGCTGTCTCTTCCCGATGCTCACTATTAATCTTCTTTTCGTTGACATTTTTTCCAGCACCTCATCATTGCTCACATGCTCGGTCCATGATATTCACAGCATCCTTCTATAAAACCACATTTCCGCTGCTTCAAATTTTTCCTTCCTCTTCGATGATATTGTCCAACATTCACTAACGCATTGAAAAGCTGACATCACATAGGAATCCAGCACTCTCTTCTTTGTTTCTAGTGAAATTTTCCTGTGTCTTAGTACTTTACTCAGCTTCTGGAACGCGTCCTTCGCCATGCCAATTCGCCTTCGGATTACGCATGCCTAACAGCTGAAAAGAGGTCACAGTAGTTAATAGAGTTTACAACGCATGTGTGTTTAGTGACATCCAGTGTAGCGTTGCTAAAAGGGTCTTCAACATCGAAGAAGCTAATGGAGATTTTTGCTATATTACAAAGGAATCAACTCCACGAGATGGATGGAGTCTGCGTACGGATGATCGAATAAAGACGTTCTTGTCAAACACGGTGGCTTACATGTTAGAATACAGAAATTTGATAAGTTTTTCTCCCTTTCCAGCGAATAATTATGAGTTTGATAATACATCCGTAGCAAATATTAAAGTTGTTACCGCCACTCATCATAATGATATTCCAAATACAGAAACACAATTTGATTTTAGTTAATATTCTGTTATTGAAGAACGGGAAGGAATGGATGATGATGGAATGTGAGGATTTCAAGCTAAGAATAGAGTAAAGTAGAAAGAAACTACCGCGAAGCTTTCTAAGCTATGTGGTACCATTAGATTCAAAGTTTTGTCCGGTTCTTACTCCTCCCTTTTTTTAACTAGAGTAGCAGTTTATTTCTTGTTTTTTGTTTAGGATTGGGTTACCGTTTCTTTCTAAAGTTTATTTCAGCTCTATACTCTTAACGCTTGTAATTTCTTGTGCTAATATATCTTTACACAGTAACCCTCTACATTGAGTGGCTTTTCGGCCTTGTATTGAGTGAACATTAGCAAAAAAAAAGAACGTATAGATCGTCCGATCTGATCTGAAATGTTTAGCAATGTGACAGGGTTGCGCTTTGGAAGTAAACGACAGCAAAAACAAAAAACACTTCTACTCAATATCAGGAAAGGAGTCGCTTGGATATAAAATGAGGAAAGACGTCTTGTTAAACTTA
The DNA here is from genome assembly GCA_037127315.1 of Ascarosepion bandense. Lineage (NCBI taxonomy): Eukaryota > Metazoa > Mollusca > Cephalopoda > Sepiida > Sepiidae > Ascarosepion > Ascarosepion bandense. Next base: position 475,256 of record JBBBDQ010001688.1, read on the forward strand.
AGCCTCACAAGGCTTAGTGAGTGTAAAAGAGATAGAGGAAGCCACAAAGACGCTTACCCGACCAGCTTGTTTGAGTGGATGGCGGAAATGGGGTAGGAAACTTAGAAAATTGCTAAGAGCCACACAAGATAGAAAATTGTGGAGAGCCGTGGTCGTCTATGTTCTGAGGGGACGCGGTACACAGAAGGTATCTGTCCCAGTCAAACTGCAAACAAGGCTAACCCGTATTTTATAAGGGCTAGTGAATTATGCAAGGCAGGGGAGCTCAAATCCCTAAGATAGCTCGGCGTGTTTTCAGGACCGAAGCCTCATTAAGCCATTTCTAGTAGAACGCTTAAATTCATGTGGTCCACGCACGAGGGAAAAAGCTCGTCGAAGTAGTTGCCATGAAAATATTCGTAGGAAAGGCAGAGGGAAGCCACGTCACGTCGGTGAGAAAGTGACTGATGTCGAGATGCCAAATCAGGATCGATATGATTAAAATCGATTATTTACACTATTTACATTCTTCGGTCTGTTGTTCGAATCTTTGTTGTCATATTGACGACGTTTTTACCGTTTTACGCTCCAACCTTCTTTGTAATTGTGCATATTAAAAGATCCGAAAACGACAGACTTTTTCCCTGGTGCCCCGACCACATGGATTTAAGCGTTCTACTAGTTTGGCATTTAGGTCCCACCATTTTACCGTTGAAATAGTTAAATGTAATCGTTACTTCTACTTGAATAATTTTTTCTCGCATTTCCTGCCTGCGTAGCTTCTTTCTTTTATCTCGAAAAGTTTACATGCAATCTCAATCACAATCTTCTATCATAACTAAAGTACTCTTGTTTTTTTTCTTCCTGTGACTCATTAGAGTAGTAGGGACACCACATGTACAGCTGCACTAGAACTGATGTTTATTTGGGCACGACAGCCTGACGGAGCCCCCCCCCCCAATCCTCTCCAGTCTGGTTTGAATTCAAAGATTTCCTTCTCTTAGATTGGTTGCTGTAAAGGCTATAAAAACTAGTCAGTCCTTCTATTTACCCATAACTGAAAGGAAGAAGAGATGGATTCATACCTTTCTCAAAGGTATTAGCTGGTCCTGGGTATGACCTTAAACTGCATCCGGCAGCAAGGCCTTTGATTAGGAGGTTGTGAGGAGCGTTGTTAATTGCTGTTGTTTCCAGGTCCACCCTGACCCATAGTAGTAGCACTTGTTAGGGTCCCAGCTATGGGTAAATAGTTAACCTCCAAACTGAAATCAAAATGCTATGAAAGTATTTATCAACAAAACTTTTTTGAATGAAAAATATTACCAACAAAAATTTTTTGAAGGGGTCAAAACACTATAAAATATAAAAATAGACTTTTATAGAAATATATACATTTTTGAAAGAAAAATATCACCAATAACACATTTTTGAAGAAAAAAAATATAACTATAACACATTTTTGAAGGAAAAAAATTATTCTCAACAAAACATTTTTGAATAGGAAACTAGAAGACATTTTCAATTTTCTAAAATAAAAAAGAATAAAAACAAAAAAATCATTAAAATCTGACTAAATCAACCTTTCCACTATAATCAAACATTATAAAATAAAAATACCTTAAAACCCCACCTTTTTGGCATTAAATAACCCACAGAGGTTGATATGCCGTTAAATAAAACTCAAACCAAACCAAAGATATTAACACGAAAGGGAGTGTAACAGATTCGACTAGAATTCAAACTCGGCTCTTCGATTCCTCAGTCCGAGCCGCTACCCATTAAAGTACTGCACCTATCTGCAAAGCAATTCATCGCCCATTCTTCATTAATGTTGTGGTATCTCCCCTTTTTCCATGATAATAGACTAGACTTGAGTATACATATACTCCTGCTATAGTGAGTTACGAGAGAGAACCGTAGAGAATACTGTAGGTTACCGAGAGATACCGAAGTTTCACAGAGAATACCGCATCAGTAATCATAGTAGCTCTGAGCTCCACTCAGTCAGAATAGTATTACACAGCAGCCATCAGTTCTGACGTGGACATACTAATTCTAGGACGGCTTCACTTCAAAGACTTGTATATAAATATTTCTACTAATCGTATTCTGGGATTACAAACCTGCGTTCAAGTTTATACCTTTACGTTTAATATAACTTATTTTTTTTATCTCAAATAACTGTTTTGGTGTTCATTATTTTGCGCGGTTCCCATTCCCGGAATCCACAACAATTAATCGCAACAATACCGAAAATGGGGTACTCCTGCTATATATGGGTAATAGCTTCGCAGTCATAACGTTCCGGCTAGAAGCTCTTCCAGCTTTCTGCTTTTCAATCAACTTTGATGTTCAGCAATTTAAATGTAATATCAATCGTTATCTTCTTAATTTTTGTTCTTTTACTGATCACTCACATTACAATGTTTTTCTCACTTTCTGTCACACTCAGTAAACCATTGCTTCTTAGTGGCTTTATTGCCTTTCTTGAGGTGATATTTTTTACAAATATATATTTAGAATCAGAAACTGACATGAAGGAAACATAATTAGGAAAGAGACCTTGGAGAATTTGACACACAAAAAACAAATTTAAAACAAAAGGGAAATACAAGTAACTTACTTACTTAACAAATACATCTGCGTGATAGCACAGAAAGAATATTGAGTGATTGATTCGTTATTTAATGCCAGATGTTTTTTACATTGTAAGTATATATGGATGTGCGTTTCGGTGCCTTGGATATCGGCTCGGAACGAGAAATCGAGGAGCCGAGTTCGAATTCCAGTTGAATTCCTTGCATTCACCTACGCACATACTTTTGGGAAAGTATCAATCCGTCTCTTCTCTCCAGTTATGGGTTAAATAACAGGACAGATGGGCTTCTATAGTTTTGGCTGACAACCACTCTACCGCATAAAGTAATGGCAACCTACTGCGGGTTAATCTTCTGCCCAGTCAGTCATGTCTCTTTCGAGACATGATCGCCCAAGCTTAACTGACTGACTGAAGTATATTTTTGGTGGGAGGATAATAATTTCATAGTGATACAAGTATCATGATTAACCCATTGCTGGTGGGAGAATAGGTGGGTTCATACATTTCCCTAAGATATTCGCACGTATAACGAACCCAACAGGAATTACAACCCTATACTCTGATTAACAATTCTGTGCCATTATCCATTACACTGCGCGCACATCCAACCTTACACCACCTGTTTTTTCTAAGCGGTCACACATCTATGTACTGACCAGGCTCGTCGTTGCTTAACTTTGGTGGTCGTACGGGAAACGATGTTTTAACGTGATACAGCCGTAAGCCACGATAGTGAAAAGAGAAACTTACTAAAAGCGTCAAAAGATAGGAAGTTGCGGAGAGCCCTGATCGATAAACTTCTGAGTGGAAGCGGTACATCAAATAAGAAGCTCATGCTAGTAAAAGTATCTTATGTGTTATTTTCTTCTGAAATTGGTTATCTTCAGCCGATTTAAAATTTCCGTTTGGATTTTACGCCGTTGTCAACATAGTTAAACAATTTTAGTTGAAATGGTTCGACATTCATTTTCACGTATATGCATCTGTGTGTGTTTGTGAGAGAGATTATAAGTGTGAACATGTGTAGAGAGAAATGATAATGAACGCGATCAGTGTAATTATCATATGACATTGATAATAATGTCAACTCTACGAAATGGAAAATTTTGAAGAAATAGCAGATGGCTTGGGGATGGAATTAGTGAGACGTTAGGAATTGCATGCAATCGAAAGGACGGAAAGTTATAAAGGCCAATCTTCAGCGAATAATGCAAGATGATTGCTGCGTAAGGAAGTACTTAACTTTATTGAATTAGATTCATTATCAGTGTTAACAACAATATTGTCCTTCCTGTCACCAGAATCAATCTTCGATCTATAGTTAATTTCCTCCTGGTTTTGTTTTGAGATTTGACGTTATGAGACAAAAAATCTCTTTAACAAGAAATGAATTTAACCAAAAAATTAGGATGCCTCCTGGAAAATATGATTCCATATCTCATTTCGCTTGTTTCGTTTTTATTAGGTGACCCATTCGTAAGTTAAGCATCTTTCTCACTAAGCAGCTTCCCAACTGGAATTGTTATAGAGCTCGTCTGTTTCTAGAGCAAGAGAAGCATCATAAATTTCTGGCTGTGCTGTTCAAGTACATTAATATCCAGCCTATCAATTTCGTGTTATTTACTCATTTATTGAATATTTATAATGTTGTATTTGGAACGGCTCTGTGATGTTTACGATAGTCGAACATTCGTAGTTTGACATTTGATTAACATTCATTAAGTTGGGTAAAGGTTTTTGAAGACCACAGCCGTTTCAGGCCCGACTGAGTATAAATTTAAGATTATGACCGTGCAGGCGACCAATCACCATGCTAGAAAATGAAAGAAAAATCCTTAATTAATCTGTGTGGATTGTCGAAAAACTATTTATTGTGACATCCAGTCATTGTTTGTTTCACTGAACCACTCTTTCAATAACTAATCCAGAGTTTGAAATCAAGTCCATCAGACAACAATAACACATATCTAACCAAAAGTTTACATCTGTAACGTTACCAACCTAAACGCTTGCTATCAAGTTCTTGAAATTTTTTTAAGGGGATGAAAGGCTGCCGATTTGGGGTGGAAGTGAGTAAAGATTAACAAAATTAAACTAAAAACGAGTGAGTTTAAATTCTGGATTCAAACAAAAAGACCAAAGAAGGAATTTGTAGTAATAATTAGATTTTTTTTTTATATAACCAATTCAAGCCCAGCAAGGAGATAAAGCTACTAAGATGCAGGGATATTAGAAGTGAAGCAAAAAGAAAAGATTTTGAAGGGATTGGAAACCTAATCTATTTAAATATGAACTTATTTATAAATGAAACTTTGTCTGTCTGTGTGTGTCTGTGTGTGTGTGTGTGTATGTGTGTGTGTGTATCCGTTACCTATAGACTCCGAAACGGCTGGATCGATTTTCTTGAAAATTTACACAGTTTTACTATCAGCGTCTGCGGGTGTTCTGAGCTAGGTTTTGTGTCAAGGTACTCCCGATAGATATCAAAAATCGATAATCGAAAAAAATCGGGTTATAGAAAGAGTAGTTCGATTTTAATCAAATTTGATACACTCATAGACAAAGACATAAGAAACGATATTCAGAAGTTTCAAGGTTACAGTTCTTACAACAGTGCAGAAAATGTATATATATATATATATATATATATATATATATATATATATATATAAAAGGCAAGATGTTTGTGTGCATGTCTGTTTATCTGCCTGTATGTCTGTATTTTTTTCAGCCCTTTTATTTTAGATTTTGCTTCGGGTTTGGCTCTAAGTGGGTATAATTGTAGTTCTTAGTCTCAGCCATGATACCATTTACTCAGAGGACTTATTTAGCCTTCAAAATTCAGTTCACGATGAAAAGAACTTATTTGATATCGATACCAGGAAATCAAAATTTGACTTACATCCACTCATTTTTCTTTCAATCTACGGTTTTGCTTTAACTAGAAAAAAACTATTGCATTTAGTCTTTCGTGCCAACGTCCAAAAAGTCTGAACTCCAGGACCATGGATTAGTTTTAAAGCTTTCATTACACCCGAGCAACGCCGGACTATACTGCTAGTCTATATATATAAAAGGCAAGATATCTGTCTGTCTGTCTGTTTGTCTGTCTGTCCTTTATACAATTGCACAATTTTTATCCGATTCTCACTAAACTTCACACAAATATTCCTCAGGCTTCCGGTCAGGTAACGGGATACTTTTTCTGATTTCCTTCTGATATTGGAAATCGATACCCCGATATCCGACCAGGTCTGATCAAGATCAGGATTTCAACACTTTTATCGTGGTTCTTGCTGCAGAATTTGCTCTAACTTAGTAAAATTATAGTTTTTAATTTCAAACATTAGTAGATCTCCTCAGACGACTCATTTTCTCCAATTTTGGAAATCAATGCTCCCGATATTCCATTGAATCTGATCCAAAAACGATATTCAGCCATCAATATGGTTCATTTTCTCCAATTTTACTCCCGATGAGTACGATAAGTTTTTATGGACTTACTAAGGTTAGTTTATCCTTGAATGACTTATTTGACTCCGATATTGGAAATCGATACCCCGATATCCTCCTATTCAAAAAACCTAGGAGAATACCGGAGGATAGGTGACTATTGTGGAAAAATAGATAAATAAATAGTATTTATTTTAGAGTTTCGAGTTGAAGCAGAATTGAGAAAGAGCCAAAAAAGAACTCCTAAGGATAAATCTTTACTGCTGTGTACATTAAGCAAATAACAGTGAATTTTAAAAAAGCTAATTTGACTGATGCAAATGGCATTGAGTTGAGGTAAAATTTGTTTGAATAGCAAATAAACGTTATTTCAGTGTCACAAAAATACTCTTTACATGGAAAAATATTGCCTCACCGAATATTTAGCTGCCAATAGCTTCATGTGCTTTTAACTGGTAAGTAACATCAATTGTGAAGGCATTTGAAATAATCTTCTACAGAAAGATGCACAATTGTCAGTCCACGTAAGTAGCCAAGATGTTGTAAGGAAAAATAGCGTTAAAAAGGACATGAGAAAAGGATGTATCGTTTCACCGGATCTATTCAACTCGTACAGCGAAACTATTCTGAGGAACGTAGATGTTATGCCAGGATTTGTCATCGGAGGCCACAATTTGAACAACATGAGGTACGCAGAGGACACAGTGCTGATAGCAAAGAAAACTAAAAGACCTCCTACGGAAGATAGCTGAAGAGAGTGACAAAAAAGGACTAGAAATAAGCTTTCAAGCAAATAAAGACGCTATAATATGGACAAAAATATATTATATATATATATATATAATGAGCATCGCTCATTCAATAATGAATTAGATCACTCTGGCTATTGGGCGTGTATAATGATAATATATATGCTAAAAAGTCTGCCTTCTTCTACCGAGCGCCCATAGCCCAGAGGTAGAAACGCCGACTGACGCCACTTCGGTCGGGTTTCAATCCTGAGTTAAAAGCAATCGGAGTCTAACTGTACTCTGTCTGCGGATGACTATATATATATATATATATATATATATATATATATATGAATCGCCGACTGACGCCAATTCGGTTGAGTTTAAATCCTGGGTAAAAGCAATCGGACCGTACTGATGAACTGCGAAACAGGTCTGTCTGCGGATGACGATATATATATATATATATATATATCACCTGAAGAATTGCTTAAAGTATTAAACAGACTGTCACCACATGCTGTTGACCTCAGTATTAATTTTGATATTTACATATGCTCTGTCTCTGATACTGAATCATTTTACCCATCAATATAGTGTACCTTATATATATATATATATATATATATATATATATATATATATATATATATATATATATATATCGTACATTGGCAGTATTTACATTATTTGGACTATTGTCCTCATCTTTATTGCCATAGGTACGAGGTTTTGCCCGTTGTACACTCAGGCCTTCGTCATGTGCTAGAAATTGCGAACCGAATCCTATATCACAATCACTGTGGTATATGATCTTCATTCCTTGCATAGTAGTGCCGCTTTTGGTAGTCATGAATTATCTCCCTTTAATACAGAAAGTTAATTGTTCACCACTGCCGAAAATCTTTGGGTTAAGTCACAGGAACTAAAAATATCATAAACCTCAGGGATTGTAATAAATGGTTCGGTGCGAAATTCCTTGCACCTGGAGAAGGCCAGAGAGTACAACGGTCAAAACGTGGAACAAATAGCAACAAAAATGACGACAATGGTCCGAATAATGTAAATACTGTAAATACTAACTCATCTCAGAAATATGGACAAATAGAATGACCTATTAATAAACGTCGTACAAATGGCAACAAAGATGAGCACAATAGTCAGAATAATGTAAATACTACTTCATCTCAGAAATATAGACAAATAGAATGATCTATTATTAAAAGTCGTACAAATGGCAACAAAGATGAGGACAATAGTCCGAATAATGTAAATACTGTAAATAGTACCTCATCTCAGAAATATAAACAAATAGAATGATCTATTATTAATTAGTCGTACAAATGGCAACAAAGATGAGGACAATAGTCCGAACAATGTAAATTGTGTAAATACTACCTCATCTCAGAAATATTGACAAATTGTACATTGAGTCTTGATGTTAATAAAATAGTGCTCCGTATCATGTAAGAGAGCTATTAAGTATATATTAATAACCTGAAGATTGCGCTGTGCATGAAATTCTACATTATGCTAGCGCTGAAAAACTATAGAGAGAAAGCTAGATAGATACGAAATGGAATCAAATACAGATCGGAATCCGACGAATAAGATTAAAAATAGGAATGTTGATAAATCTAAAATTTCGCTTTTAATAAATTTTTATCCGATAATGACAGATGAAAAATTAATTTATTTCATATTTTTAATTTTTGCGTTGTTTGTTGAGCAGGTTTCCTGTGCATTATCATCTGAATCTCGCAGCGACAAACTGGAATCAGAATAAACAAACATGATATGCACAAACGCTGCTTGAGAAGTCAAATAAACGTGAATCCTGCTTAACTTAAATTCTATAAAATATGCAACTCTTAAGAGCGTCTGCTATAGAGGCCAATGCCTTATTAACTAGCAGAACCTTAATGTTACTAAATAAATTCCCGGTGTGGCCGGCTACAACTAAAAGCTTCATGTTTTCTCATGCAATCCCCAAGCATAGCTTGTCATTCTTCTCTCATATATACAAGTAGTGATGGATAAATTGTTGCTCTTTTTATTTTTCATTTCGCCTTGTTTGTTTTTGATTTTGTCGACGCACAGTGTAGTAGGGTCGTTTGGGCACCGTCTGGGATAAAAAAGCACCAAGACTTAAATAACACCGCCAGAAATTTAGAAACGAATGCTGTACTGCTTAACATTCACGTCGGGGGCTTAAATACGAAAATTTCAGAGTGTTTAGATTTCAATATATCAAAGGACAGTGTAGAGGATTCAGTAAGAGTTCTGTTATGTATACAATTAACATCATGGTGTGTTTTGAGTGATCAAAAGTGATAGCAACGTTATGCCTCCATTCATTTTCCCACAGGGCCTCAGACTCAACACGGGGCCTATATCAAGTGCCTTGAGGAAGTAGTGATGCCCTGAGTCAAGTGGGTGACTGCTGAAAGAGTATATGTCTTCAAACCGGAAACTGCACCATACCCCACAAGCAGGAGAACCTAGTCATGGTTGTCAGTCAATTTATGCAACCACATTACCCCTTACATCCAGCCAACTAACTTCCCAGATAGCAATACCCTAGATTATTATGCGTGGAGTGCAATTGAAAGAGAGACCAAAAAAACTCCTTGTAACACCAAAGACGAACAAGGCAAAGATTATAACAGCATTCACAAACTTAAACAAGGCGAAAAGATGCAGGAGTTTCCGAAGTTGACTTGTAGTTGAAGCTAATGGCAATTTTTGAAAAGGATTTACTCTTCAGTATTTCATGATATTTTTGTGTAATTTTGGTAAATATATCTGTTAAGATGAGATGTCAGTGTTATTTTCATTTTTGCATAATTTAGAGGACAATTTATTCATCGCACCATACAGAGCATTTAAAGATATAGACATTGAGGACACAGGAATCAGTACTGCATGGTTGAAGCCAATGCCGATTTTATTGAATAAATTTAATCTTTTGTATTTCATGATATTTTTGTGTAATTTTGGTAAATATGTCTGTCAAGATGAGATGTCAGTTTTATTTTCATTTTTTTCATAATTTAGACGAAAATTTATCCATCACACCCTGCAGAGCATTTAAAGATATAGACATTTAGGGCATAGGAATCAGTACTGCATGGTTGAAGCCAATGACGATTTTATTGGATAAATTTACTCTTTAGTATTTCAAGATATTTTTGTGTACTTTTTGTAAATATATCTGTTAAAATTAAATGTCAATGTTATTTTTTTTATTTTTGCGTCATTTAGACGATTATTATTCATTCATTGTGAGTTATTTTAATATGTCTTATATTGCATGGAAGTATTTTTCAATTCCTTGTTTATATGTTATGTATCGATCTGATCAACTGCTATTCATTTTTCGTTCTGAATATTGTGATGTTGTTTTCTTGTTGGCTACCGTGTCATGTAATTTAATAATTGTGTAGTTGGACAGAAAAACCACTTTTATACATGTTTTTGTTACAAAATACCAAGAGGGTCCGCGATTGTAGTAGTGTTACTTACCTTTTTGGCTGCTAGGTCCTGTAATTTAGTAATTGGGTACTTAGGCAGAAGTCCAATTTTTATATATGTTTTGTTAAAATCAATAGAAAAATAACTTTAGTGTTACTCACCTTGTTGGCTGGCGGGTCATGTAATTTAATGATTGAGTAGTTGGATAGCAACCCCACTTTTATACATGATATTTAAAAAAAACTGAAAAGGGACTGTGTTTGTTCTAGTTTTACTTATCTTCCTGTTGGCCAGGTCATGTAATTTAAGGATTGTGTATATGGACTTCAATACGGCAGTGAATGCTGGACAATATCATCGAAAATGAGGACAAAACTTGAAGCAGCGGAAATGTGGTTCTACAGAAGGATGCTGCGGATATCATGGACTTAGCATGCAAGCAACGATGAGGTGTTGGAAAGAATGGCAACAAAAAGGAAATTAATACTGAGCATCAGGAAAAGACAACTGAAGTTCCTGGGCCATGAAACGAGGAAGGAGAGCCTGGAGAACCTGATACTGAATGGCCAGATAGAAGGAAAGAGAGACAGAGGAAGGCAGCGGATAACATATTTGCAGGGCCTGATCAGGTAGATGACGGAATGAGGGTTGCGAGGTTTAACAGGAGCAAACATACTAAGAGCTACAAGGGATAGGGAGACATGAAGAACCATGATCGCCTACGTCCTGAAGAGACAGGGCACATAGAAGAAAAAGAAGTATATGGACAGTAATCACACATTTATACAATTTATATTAAAATAAACGAAAAAGAGACTACGGTTTTTGTAATGCTACTTATCTGTTGGCTGACGTGGTATGTAATTTATAATTGTGTATTTGGGTTGCAATATGTTTCGTTGAACAAGACTGATAGGTTACCATTTTTCATATTTTTATGTTTTTTTTCTTGTGTTCTGTTTTAAAATGACTGTTTAAATGATTAAAAGATGGATTGAGATCAAGATCCGTGTCTGAGGTTGCAGAATAGGGATGAATTATTCTCTCAGAAGAAAGCGTAAAGGATTTTATACTTTATCAATACTGGAATGGCATGAAATCAAAAATTCAGCCCAAATTTGACAGCTATACTCCATTTTTTTTTTTGCTCGGATAAAGTCTATAAAACTGTGTTATAAATGCAACATGTATTTAACATTAAATGTAAAAGAAATAAAAAACAACATATTGCATGCACACTGCAATATAATGCGTTTATTTTTACTGATATTTACTGTTACGTGTTATAAGTTGCAGCAAAAGAAAAGAATGATTGACCAAAACACAGAATCAAATCACAGACAAATATTTAATTCACAAAAAAAATGTTTTTCGTTGATTTTAATATAAATTGTATAAATGTGTGATTGCTGTCCATATACTTCTTTTTCTTCTATGTGCCCTGTCTCTTCAGGACGTAGGCGATCATGGTTCTTCATGTCTCCCACCCTTTTACAGTGAAACCGATAAAATGCAACCGCAACTTCTACTCCAACAGTTTCTTTCCTCGCACTTCCCGACTGTAGAATTCCCTTCCACACGATTGCTTCCCCGACGGCTACAATCTCCAGGAGTTGTAAGGTCAATAGACACCTCCTAACACACTAACCTGCTCCCATTCTATCAAACACTCTTCCCATCTGCCCAACCCTCATCCTCGGTATCCTTACTCATCTGTCACCTTCCTCTTGACATTCCCTATGTCTTACCACTCCTTCTCTTTACCTTCCCCTATGTAGCCCCATGCGCAATAGTGGCAGTGGAATGCCTTGCTTGGGGTGAGATGATTAAAAAAAAAAAAAACACCAAATAAAAATATATACAAAATTTACAATTTTTTTTGCATTCAAAACAGAAACATAGAGTTTACTAATAGCAAGTGTCACGGGTAAGTGTTACGAAGGAGAAGGAAAGTTGTGTCAAGTATCTTTACCCAGTTAAGCTAGCAAAGTAGTCTAACTGCTATACTTTTTGGAAATCTTCAAATGTGTCTACAAAGAATAATTTTTTGTCTAGCCAATGAAAGAGTAAAAAAAAATTATTTACCTATTTAGTTCCATGAGGTTTACTTTCAGATTTTAGTTGGTCGGCAACTTTTAGTAGAGATTCTTCCGGCTGGATATACAAATTCTTGAATCAAACTCGGCGTTGATAATGTCAGCAAATCATTTTAACATCTAACTACTCTCTTCCCAAAACCTATTTTTATAAGGGTTAAAACCTAATTTGTATTTTTCTCGAATCATTTCAAATTCTTTAGATTTTTCTCGAATATTCTAGAATCTTTCGAAACGTTATATTAATAATTTCTTTATTTAATTTCATGAATTAAAACCTTTTTGTAATAACTCGTAAGATTCAATAGAATCCCTTACTATAATTGTAACTTTATTAATATTATTTTTTATATATAAATGCATCCTCGTAACATTACCTATACAAGGCGCAAGAGCCACTCAGTATAAAGTGTTACTGAATGCAGTTGTTGTTTAAGGGGAAGGAATAGGGAGTACAGGTTTCTGAGAATATGTGAGAAATATGCCGTTAACCCTTGGCTTTATGAGATTAGGGTTGTAGTGGTCGGAAAAGTATCTTCTATAAAGCAACAGTTCTCTGAAAGAAGCTATCCCAGTTTCTATACTCCTGGCTAATGGAAAACAATATGAATGAGAGTGGTTCGCCTCAATGCACATGTTATGTTGAGTCTTATCTAAAAGGGTATACGATCTAATGAATTTATGTTGTTTGAGCACTATCCATGTAAATACGGTTAGAGTTGTGAGAGACTTGCAACTTTTCGTCTGCGGAAAAGAGGTTATAAAGTAAAAACAAATTCATCACACACAAAGACGCATAATCGCTTTTGGATTCTATCAAATCTGTAACGTGAAGACAGGGTAGCTCCAGCCAATATATGGAAACAATACTTCATTTTCAGCCAAACCTGGTATAGGAGGAGGTGTCGGGTTACTGGATTGCTACAAGGAGCCAACTATTTTCCCAGCATCTTTATCAATGGATCACATATATGTTTCGATTTAGTATGATCTTAAGTCCCAGAAAGCGTTCAAGGCAACGAGGCCTTCTTAAGAGAATACATATTCATTACGATAGACGGACTAAAGACTAGTTGGTGATGATGGAGCGTTACAAGTTTGGTTATATGGGACAGTTTTTTCCCTCATTAAGTTATCAGAGATTATAGATCTACCCAAGACAATGTAAAAAGTCCATATACAGATAGTAATGATGAGTTCAACGGTTTCCATACAGAAAATATTCGCCATTAACCGAACATTTATTGTTACTGATGGTAAAAGTTTATAAAATCATTTTCTTAAAGTTTCTCGAGAAAATATTTATAAACTTTTTATCGCTCTTTCTTTTCCTAATCTTTTGTTTAAGATTCTATGGAAATTCAACATTTTGATTATATTATTTTTCCTTTTTAGTTAGGAGTGTTATTTATTTTGATTGTTGTTTTTGATATTTTATAATTTCTTTGTGATTCTGTAGCGCCTATCAAGACGAAGGATTTTTTTAATCTAAAGGTTACACTTGCTTGATGCAGTTTTGATCATTGATCTGAGAAAGTGGTTGTATGTGGCTGATATCTTAAGACTTTCTGAATGAGCCTGCTGCTATGCGTGACATCCGCATGAAAGCCTAATTCTGATTATGTTATTTAAGCACATGGCAGTAGTTCTGAGGTTAATGTTTTTGTATCATGTTGCTGTTTTTTTAAGTATCTCTACTCGTACTAGTTTCTGCCATGTCTACAAAGAGACAAGAGATCTGGGTTTACCCTAATGAAAATGACACCTTCTAAATTGGCCGATTCGGGAATCATCGATTGCTGTCTTCGATTGATCCAATTGTTAGCAATTTTTATCAAAATTCAACGTTTAGTATTGTCTAGTTTTGTAGATGGTACTCGTCATGCACAATGCCCTTACCGATCACAGCAAGAACTTCTTTGCTTAACGGTGGTTAATTTTTTTCCTTGGAAAAAGAGTTGCTTCACATTGTTGTAAAACATCATTTTTGATCGCACTTAATCGTTCATTACACAAATAGTCGGTTTTTCTTTTCGTTTAATTCAAGAATTTTAAATGGAAATGTAGTCAATTAGTTTGTTTTATCGTTAAATGGTAAGACGACCAAATATCGTATAGATTTTTGTACCCAGGTGTTTTCAAATGCATTACAAGATATTTGGCGTTCTTTACAAACAGTTTCTTAATTTACTTTAATCAAGCATATATATGTACAATCATTGATCTTAATTTATTCCATATCTTTTAATATCAATTATTTCCATACATGCTCCGTCATGCCTGATTTAATTTTCATGCCTCAGATAATTTTTGGATGTTAGTTACAGTCCTTTCAAAAATGAGTGCAAACTACTTTCCACGTTCCAATTTATAGGCAGAAGTTCACAAATACATGCTGGAATTTTCTGAAATAAAGTAAACCGGTTCTCTGTGTGCTCTGATTCAGTCTCGTTCTTTCTTGTCTTGAAGTCATAACGATCTGTTCGCGTGTCCGAACCTGTTTTTGGGTGTCAATGGCAGTTCTTAGTCTGACACTTTGCCATATTATTGTAGCTTTGCCTTGCATATATCCTTTCTTTACTATCTATTGTTTTGGGCTATTTTTCTTATTATTGCAATTGCTTATAGCACTCTTTCTAAAATCTGTTTGTTGGGCAGTTCTGCCATTTACTTACATTTAACCATTGTCACACACTCTACAATTTTTAATCAGTATTTCAATTTTATTACAAACACTGTAGGCTTGTCATAACGTTCCAGGTCTTTCAGATAAAAATGTTCACTTTTAAATCTATTGAACTACTTGAAATTTCCATGTCAATTTAAGTTTAAACATTATCGACGCACTTAATCCGTTTATCATGTATAAATCATAATTTAATATGATTTCTGTTCTTTTCATGCACTGCCTCGAAAAATAAGGAATAATGTAATATAAACTAAGGTTTCATTCAATACAAAATCAATCGATGATTATTTCACATCTCAAATCCACCCCAAAGGAACCTACACAATTCACTCCGCCTTACCGGAAACTACCAATCCAATCAGAACGAGGCAATCTACTTGACCACTGTTAACAGCAATTCTTCATTGATATTATTGGACAAGATACTTAATACCAATTCGACGAAAATGTTTGCTTGTTGGTTCCTCCAGTCGTGTGCAGTTGCAAAGACTGCATCATTATCTCTAAAATTATTCCTCAGTAATTGTTTGATGGACCTAAAAAGAGTACTCTCAGCTACAGCACCATCTACATAAATGGCACATAGTTTTTTGCTGTTTGTGCATTGCTTTTTTTTTTTTTTTTTTTTTTTTTTACGAAAATAAAATGACGGAAAGCCATCTAATTCTCGTTTAAAGACGCTTGCGATGCAACATATCAGAATATGCATAAATGCCGTAATTTCACCTGTTAAAAAATGCTATGTGCTTTTGTTCAATAGTTTGCCTGCTTCAGAAAATTTCCTCTGAACTTTAATTTTAATATGGCTTTCTCTACACTCATTTTACTTATGCTTTTATTTTCAAAAGATTATATATTTATTTTATTTAACCTGAAGTTCTTCCTTATCTATTAATTCTATTTTCTGTGTATATATGTCGGCATGCCTAATTTAGTTTACTAACTTTGGATAATGGCTTTTTTGTATATCTTTTATCCGAACGTAAATGATTTATTATTTTGCATCTCGTTAAAATATAGCTTCTATTTTATTCTTAAATGTTTACAAAGCTTTGCTCGTTCTGACACAAGGCCACTCTTTTCTCTAGATAAATATTTTTTAATTTTTGCCATCCTCATTACTGAAAGCCTGGTATCATGGATACTTGATTTTTCTTTTCCAAAGTACTAGACGCTCTAATAAACTTTGAATTGGTTAAGTATCTAACTTCACACACCTTCAAATGCACAATATGTCTTCGTTTCTTTTAGAACAACCGATGATGTGTTAACTGTTATCACTGAATTTATCTATCAGGTTTAATGTTTACAAAGTTTTGCTCGTTCTGGCACAAGGCCACTTTTCTCTCTAGATAAATATTGTTTACTTCTTGCCATCCTCATTACTGAGGGCCTGGTATCATGGATACTTTTTTTTTCAAAGTACTAGACGCTCTAACCAATTTTGAATTGGTTAAATTTCTCCGAAACGCTATTCGCACGCGAACGACGACTCGAATAACAATGACGACCCCACTCAAAATGAGCATACCACGTTTTATGCACTCCACCTGGCTACCACACAGCCAATGAACACTCAGCAAAGTAAATATAAACAGCTACAAGCAACATCAATTCTGTTTACTTCGAAGAGCTGTCCGATTATCCATCTGACCAACGTCCGCCAATTCGCCGTCGCCACACTCCCTTACAAAACATACACCCGACTCTGAGTCACTGCTACAAGTATCTAACTTCACGCACCTTCAAATACACAATATGGCCTTCAATTCTTTAGACCAACCACCGATGTGTTAACTGTTATCACTGAATTTATCTATCAAGTTTTAGATAAGAACTGCGAAGCTCGAGTTGTTTCTTTAGATATCTCAAAAGCGTTCGACAGGGTTTCGCATATTGACCTTTTTCACAAACACAAGGCTAGAGTATCTCCTAATATTTGACAACACAATAATTCTTATCTTATCGCCAGGTGTGATTGACAGACATATACCCACCGTAGATAATGTCAACAAAACAACAAAAATGCATAAGATTTTTAAGATTATATAACGTCTAGAATTTTAGGCTGAAGAGACAGAAACAGGATAACGACTCCCGATGGCTCCTTCGTAGGTGCGATCTCTTTTCGGCTGCCCTTCTGCTCCTCACAACCGTCACCGTCAATGAATAAAAATATAAGACTATATTTTTATACATACATGTTCCTCATTGTCTGTCCAGATCTAGCGTCAGTAGATAGCAAATGTAAAACAGTCTGGAAACTTCTGAAATTTCCATGTCAAATTAAGTTTAAATATTATCAACGCACTTAATCCGTTTATCATGTATAAATCATAATTTAACAGGATTTCTTTCTGTTCATTCACTGCCTCGAAGAATAAGGAATAATGTAATACAAACAAAGATTTTATCCATACAAAATCAATCGCTAATTATTTCCCAACTCAAATCCACCCAAAGTAACCTACACAATTCACTCCACCTTACCGGAAACTATCAATTCAATCAGAACGAGGCAATCTACTTGACCACTGTTAACAGCAATTCTTCATTGATAATATTGGACAAGATACTTAATACCAATTCGAAGAAAATGTTTGCTTGTTGGTTCCCCCAGTCGTGTGCTGTTGCAAAGACTGCATCATTAGCTCTAAAATTATTCCTCAGTAATGATTCGATGGACCCAAATTGGAATCATACAGTGACTCGGGCACAACAAGCCACTTAAGTTCCTGTCAAGACTACGACAGTAAAATGGCGTTGTAAGGCAAATGTTATCTACGAAGAGTCAAACCGAATCATTCTGTTTTGAGGGAGTTAGTTTTTTTTTCCCCCTGTCAAGAGAGTTGAATAATCAAGTACATTTATCGGGGTGGTTAATGTTTATGTAAATGCTTCCTTCGGATCTGGTAGATAGCAGGCAGTAATTTGTCCCAGTGAAAAGCATACAGTCAGTTATTTTGGGATTGAACAAAATTGATGCCATTTCTTTCAACAAAAAGTAAGTAAATTCTTCTAACAACAAAAAAAAAAAGAAATGTTCATTTATATATATATATATATATATAAAGAAAATATGCAGCCAAATACAACTACATAAAAAATATACATCTTTTCGGCTTGACAGTTACGAAAACAGACGCTGCAGATTCCATTCAAATTGAGTCATCGGTTAACATCGATAAACATTACTGATTAACGATAAACGACGCTAAAATGAACATATGTTGTCTGGAAGTTTTCAGTCTCAATGTAAAGTTATAGGACTAGGAAAAAGTTAATTGCTTGAATCTATGAATTATTCATATTACAGTGTGTGGAAATTAGCAACTAAAAACCAAGAATGAAATAACAGTTCTTTTTCCCACGGTAACTGTTGTATACGCATATAGCCAAGGAAGAAAGTCAAGCGCATCGGTTGAAATATCGTAATAAAAATAAAAATTATATAGCGTAATAGATTAATAACAATACATCCTCTGATTACCTTACGCAAATTTGGAATGCCAGTGAAAGGTACATTCTCCGGTAAGTAGAAATTAAATCACTTATGGTGGGGTGACAGGTAAAATAATTTAACGAATATTAACAATAGTTTATTTACTCTCGCATCAATCAAAAGTCTGTCGAGGCTGACCAAGCAAACCTCGATGCCGAGCTTGAAAAGGACGTCCAATCAGTGGCGGACAGGGGTAAGAAATGGCTATTGAATTTTAATGCTTCCAAAACGAAGCTGCTATCTATTAACCATCACAGACGATCGCTTCTACCCCCCCCCATTAGCATGGATCAGGCTAGTCTACCTGAAAACAAAACACTGCGCCTTCTCGGCTTAACTCTAACAACAGATCTCAAGTGGAATAACTATATAGAATCTATAGCTAAATCCACTTCTAAGAAGGTCGGTTCTCTGTGTAGGGCCAGGAATTTTTTCCCGTCTGAAACAATCCTGCACATATATAAATCTACCCATGCATTGAATACTGCTACCCTATCTGGTCGGGTGCTCCTGCTATCTACCTAGGTGTCCTTGACAAAATCCAACGGAGAATCTGTAATGTGATCGATCTCGACTTGCCAGCTCAGATACAGTCATTTTCTCACCGGCGAAAGGTGGCTTCACTGTATCTCTTCTACAAATACTTTCACGGCTTCTGCTCCGATGAACTTAGCTCACTGATGCCCCTTATATATGAACTTACTCGAGCAACAAGATTAGCAACAAGGTCCAACCCTTTTACTGTGAAAGCTCTCAATTGTAAATGCAAATTCTACTCTAATAGCTTATTTTCTCTCACTTCCCGCCTATGGAAGTCTCTTCCATTTACTTGCTTCCCCGACAGCTACAATCTTCAAGAATTTAAATGTAAAGTCAATAGTCATCTCCTATCACATTAATTTAGATCTTTTCTCTCATGCTCCTTTCTCCGTCCACTCCACTCTCATCCGTATTCTCACCCTTCTCTTTCCCACTTCCTGACAACTCTTATAACCTGTCACTCTTTCTCATAACTTTCCTCCTATGTAACCCTCGCCAAACAGTGGCAGTAAAATGCGCTGCTTGGGGCAATATGATTATTAAAAAAAAATTTCTAAATTTAAAAGAATCTTTAGAATTCTACCGAATGCACCGACCGAAATGTAGTGATAAAAAATTTTTTTTTTTATATGGTCGGCATATTTCATAGAATAATGGAACGATCACAAGGCATTATTTTAATATATACTAGAAACGTGAGAGAGCGTACAAAGAAATGGATGCATCAATGACTAGGATTTGACATCTTTTATGTACCTCAAAACTTCAGGAAGTGTGCGATTATGGCTTTCCCAAGCTCTCCTATTCTTTGTTGGCCCCTAGTGAGGTTTGTATTTTCTCCATCTCTCAAGGCCTCTGCTCTGTCAGCCATTTTTTTATCATTTCACCCCGAGCAAGGCAGAAATGCCACTGATGAGCGGGGGGCTACATAACTGTAAAAAGATTAATTAGAAAAGAGTGAGGAGTACAAACTAGTTAGAAAGGAGCAATAGAAAGCTGAGAATGCAGGTGCGATGACAGATACATAGGTGGAGAGAAAGGGAAGGATATACGGGGGTGGGGAGACACAAGTTTCTATACTCCTTGTTAATAGAAAACAATATGAATGAGGGTGGTTCGCCTCGATGCACATGGTGTGGTGGGTCTTATCTAAAAGGGTATACGATCTACTGAATTTATGTCGTCTCAGCACTATCCATGTAAATACGGTTAGAGTTGTGAGAGACTTGCAACTTTTCGTCTGCGGAAAAGAGGTTATAAAGTAAAAACAAATTCATCACACACAAAGACGCATAATCGCTTTTGGATTCTATCAAATCTGTAACGTGAAGACAGGGTAGCTCCAGCCAATATATGGCAACAATACTTCATTTTCAGCCAAACCTGGTATAGGAGGAGGTGTCGGGTTACTGGATTGCTACAAGGAACCAACTATTTTCCCAGCATCTTTATCAACGGATCACATATATGTTTCGATTTAGTATGATCTTAAGCCCCAGAAAGCGTTCAAGGCAACTAGAACTCCTTTAGGTTACTCGCAATTGGATTAGACGATCTTGATCTTCACAGTTTACAATATCAACTTTTTTATTATGACAGATGTTTTTTTAAGCAACTCCACCTATAGGGTAGATTGCGCAGTTTATATACTTTGAGAATGACAGTCAATAGACGTTTTTACCTGGGGACACATGATTGTTCAAGTCTCCGGCAGGGGTTATTGTTTTAGTATTAAGTCCCAATCTCTAGATTTCAAACAATGACTGAAAAGTTTCTATCTTTCCATTACCACAATGAACTTCTTGAATGTTTTCCTAAACTGGTTATCATCAAAGGCTATAAAACACGGTCTGCACTGTTATTTTACTAATTGCTGGGGAAGAAGACATGGATTCGTAGATTTTCTGAGAATATTTGTACAAAAGTGACCATAAAGAGCTTGACTAGATTTCAGAATCACCTCATCGATTTCTCTTATCGAGACACTAATCGTTACACTAACCACACATCGTAATTGATGCAATCTGATCCAAGTGTATTCGAAAAATTGCTAACATTGCGTTCAGTTGAAACTTTAATTTAAAGTGAAACACAATGAAAATTGTTTTGTACAAATTTTTCTTTTTTTATTTGTCAGTTCGACTGGCATAGTGTTTGTTTGTCCCAAACTATCACCATTGAGCCAAATAGGGACTGTAAATCTCAATATGTATCTTGTCCCATCAAAAGACCCTAATTTTGAAAGAGGATTGGGATTGTAACTGTGTAAACCTCCCCAAGTTGTGATATGAATCAATCTGATCGAATAGGAGCAAGACCCAGGTGTAGACAAAGAGGAGTTGTGTCGATTCGAATGATTCTTCTCGTCTCATCTGGAATTTTGGAAAGAATTATGAATTAACCAAATGCTATTACCTGATGTTTATGCTTTTCTGTTAATTCGCCCCAAAATAAGATTTACATCACTTTGTCCCAGATTGAGACCTTTTCATTGCACTCCAGTTGGATTGACTTTTGTGAGCAGACCAAATATGTTAATCCAGCATCTTTTTTTAATTTATTCAAAACCATAATAGTTTGCCATTTTAGTTCTTCATTAACAACACCAATACAGAGCTTATCCTGATAGCATATTGTATTTTTTATATTGCTGCCAACAACTTGCTTTATAGAACTTTGAAAAAAATAAATAAATAAAATAATAAATTGAAACATGGATTTATGCATTTCCTGAGGGTATTTGTGCAAAAGTGACCCTAAAGGGCTTCACCAATTTCTCTTATGAAGCTGCTAATCGTTACACAGACAACACGTCGTAATTGATGCAATCTGATCCAAATGTATTGGAAGAATTGTTAACATTGTGTTCAATTGAAGTTTTAATTTAAAGTGAAACACAATGAATTGTTTTTTTTGTTTTGTTTTTTTGTGCTAAGCTTCCATTTTTTAATTGTCAGTTCAGCTGGAGTACGTAGTGTTTGTTTGCCCCAAACTCTCAGCATTCAGCCAAATATGTACTGTAAGACTCAATTCATATCTGGTTCCCTCAAAAGGCCTTAATCGTGTTGAAAGAGGATTGGGATTGTAACTGTGTAAACCTCCCCAAGTTTTGAAGTGAATCAATCTGGCCGCATAGAGGCAAGACCCAGGCGTAGACAAAGAGGAATTGTATCGATTCGAATGATTCTGCTCGTCGCCACTGAAATTTTGGTTGGAAATGAATAAAAAAGAATTAAGATATAAATACCCAAATGCTACTATCTGATGCTCATGCTTTTCTAATAATTCATCCCAAAATAAAAAGATTTTATATTTATTTAAACTCACATCAAATTCTGACAGAGTGATACCCTTCCAGTGCACTTTGGTTGGGTTGACCTTTGCGATAGCCATTAATGTGGGCGCATCGGATCAGCTATTTTCTAAGTGTCGGGTCAACATTTGCGCTCACACCGATAGATACATTTAATATTTTTTAAATTCTTTGTAATTATCATCCGTACTTACTTCTTTTTAATCGTCTCACCCCAATCAAGGCCTTCTACTGCCACAGTTGCGCAGGGGGTTACATGGGGGAAAGTGATGATAATGAGGGGTTAGTTATGGGAAATATCAGGAGGAGGGTAATAGACGGATGAGGATACCGAGGATGTGGGTGGAGTAGATGGAAAAAGAGCTTGTGAGAATGGATGCGAGTTAGTGTGATAGAAGATGTCTATTGACCTTACATTTAAACTCCTGGAGATTGTAGCTGTCGGGGAAGCAAATGTAAATAACTTCATTTTTTTTTTTTTTTTTTTTGCTGTTGCAAGGCAAACTAAATAAATTTTGATTTAAAATTCATAATTTCTTAGGATGAATTAATATTTTCCATAAGTAACTTTGCATCATTTGGCGGGAATTAACAGAAAAGATCCTTTGGTATTTACTCTTTTCGACACAATGCTAATTTGGCTGGTACGGCAATAGTAAAGGCAAGAAGTGTGGTTCGAAGAAAACAACCGTGGAATGCAATATAGTTGCACATCCAACGCCATTGGGTGGTATTGCAACACAAAACTAACAATCTAGTAGATTTAGCTGCTTAGTGAAAAGCAAATCATTTGAATTTCGGAGAAAGGTACTTTATGACAATGGCAGAAAATCAATAATAACAATATCTATTAAGTCCAATTTACTTCAATTTCTATAATTTTAACAAATTCAGTACCCCGTTGTTTTGCTAAAGGTAAGATGGCCAAATTTAAAATCTAAATTGTCTCTCGATATAAAATATAACACTTACTAGAAAACATTCAGTTTGAATAGAAGTGTTATAAAAATGTATTCCTAATGTTGGCTCATGATCTTTCCCTGTTAAACAAAGAGGGAAATTAGCATGCGTGACTTTGTGGTCCAGTGGATATCTACTCGGAACGAGAAATCGGAGAGCCGAGTTCGAATTCCAGTTGAATTCGTCGCAATCATATAGGCGCATATATCCTTGGAAAAGGTATTAATCCGTCTCTTCCCTCCAGTTATGGGTTAAATAACAGCACAGATCGGGTTCTGTACTCTTGGTTGGCAACCAATATACCGCAAAAAGCAATGACAACCTACTGCGGGAAAATCTTCTGCCCAGTCAGTCATGTCTTTTTCGAGACATGATCGCTCAAAGCGTGTATCCCTTATGGCACCTAACTGACAAAACTTTTTTCACGTTCAGTGAAAATGTGTATGAATGCGCAAGTCCGCATATATATTTTTGTTTAGTCTTCTTCTTTTATGTGCCATGTCCTTTCAGGACGTAGGCGATCATGGCTTTCCACATCTCCCTATCCCTGGTGGCTCTTAGCACGCCTTCTCCTGTTACACCACACAACCCGCGTTCTGTCATCCACCTGATCAAGTCCTTCAAATGTTATCCGCTGTTTTCCCCTGTCTCTTTTTCCCTCTATCTGGCCTGTTAGTATCAGGTACTCCAAACTCTTCCTGATGTTCAGTATTAGTTTCTTTTTCGTTTCCATCCATTCCAAAACCCCATCATTGTCCACATGCTCGATCCATGATATCTGCAGCATCCTTCTGCAGAACCACATTTCAGTTGCTTCAAATTTTTCCTTCATCTTTGTCGATATTGTCCAACATTCACTTCCATATTGAAGAACTGACATCAAACCTAAAAATATTTCTGATAACATAGATGAACGTGGCTGCAATAAGAGAGAGTGTCAAAAGCACGGTTTTTCCCATGACACCGATATTATTTTAACTTCAAGCTACTAGACTGGCATCTAGGTCCCACTCTGCAACGATCAAAACAGTCAAATTTAGCCCACACTTCTACTTTACAGCTTCTTTTCTCGCACTTCCTGCTTGTGGAACTCCTTTCATCTCCAAGTACAACATAAATTGACATCTCTTATCTCATTGACTCGAATCTTTCTCTTATCGTTTCCCCGACACCCTCTCTATCTTGTTCTTCTCTCTTTTTCACTCTACTTTCACTTAACTCTCCTCATACCAATACTCCCATCGTTCTCTTACCCATTCTCTGACCCCCTTGTAACCAGTTCCTCCTTTTATGTAACCTTCCACTCTCCTAACATGTAGCCCCGGCGCACTAGTGGCAGTATTTTTTTTTTTGAGTGAAACAATTATTAAAAAAACTGTCTTAAATCCTCAGCAAAGTTTATTGTTTTAAAAAGAGATTATTAGAATTTTAATAAAATCTGCACAAATGATGAAAGTGAATTTATACTTTTTTAGACGGTTTTTCAGAGATTCTACATATTTTGCAAAAAAAAATTAAACTTCAGCAGTATTCTTTCTTTTTTGAAGTGCCGTGTCCCTCTAAGACGTGGGCAATCATGACACTCCACATCTTTTTTGGTCCCTTGAAGCTCTTAATACATTTTGTCTTGTATTTCCCTCAAGCATTATGTATGTCACGCGCTGCATTTCCCTTTCCCTCTTGCCCTCTATTTGCCCTGTGCGTATCAGATTCTCTCAGCCCTCTTTCCTCATTATATGTCAAAAAACCTTCAACTGTGTCTCTGTCTCTACCTGATGTTAAGTAAAAGTTTTCATTTTGTTTCCATTCTCACCAAAAGATCGTCGTATATATATATATATATATATATATATATATATATATATATATATATATATATATTGGATAAAGAAATAGGGTTGTTCCAACAAGAGAAATTGGTATAGAATAAAAAGTGTGAGAAGCCGTGAACCTTTTCTTTAAAATGTATATTTGTTATTTTGTTATTATACATGTTATCATACATTAAGTGTCCATAATGGTATTTGTGATGCTACACGTGTTTCGAGTCTAAAATTGACTCTCTTCAGGCGAATAAATTAATGGTTTTCTCGTTTGAGTTCCTTTTATTTAAAAGAAATAAATTAAAAACGATTGACAATGTACTACGTTTTGAGTTGTGTATTTAATTATTCTTGTGTTCTAATAATTTCCTTCTTTTCTGGTCATAAAGTATGCAAAGGTTTCCGGAATATTCTATATGTTCGATCTTTTTCGGCTATAGTTTTGGCTATTAGAAAGCGTGGTTTTATTTTAACTTTTAGGCTGAATGCATGAACATTGATAATACATCGATCATAGCCCCATCCACATCTAGAAAAGACTAAAAATAATAGAATCAGTATTAATTTTTAAAAAAAGTCAAACTCAAAAATTATCAACTATGAACTTGCCCACAATGAGCTGACAGTATTTAGAAAATAAAAGATTCTAAAACACTTGAAACATGCAAATAAATGCAAATATAATCCATACATTTAGTTAAATGTTAAAAAAAATAATTCTTAATAATGGCTAAAAGTATATACGAAAGCGCTGGGGCATGTAGAACATTTGGACAATTTTCACCTGATTTATGTCAAGCAAAAACAGATTATAGGAACACAAGAAAAATTCAATAAAAGACTTAACCGCACTCTCTTGCCAGTCTTTTCTAATTAAACTTGTATAAAAGAGAAAATGTTACTCAAATACACAACACACACACACACACACACACACATATATATATATATATATATATATATATATATATATAGTTAAATGAAAAGAAGACAAGAGAAAAATTGTATTTAAATCGCCTACGAGTTTCGTCCTGTGATGGACTTTATCAAAGCAAATAGACGAAATGAAATCTTTACATATATATATATATATATATAGAAAGATGTCGTGGGGCCATGATTGGCTAGCGTGTGTATAAACTCCCTCCTCTCTCGGTCATGCGCTGATTGCTTAGGGGTAGGCACTCCGACTAACACCAAATCGAGTTTCAGTCCCGACTGGAAGCAAGTGGTTGTCTACCCACACTGATGAGCCGTTATATAGCGAAACAGGCTTGTATGTAAATGACTAATATACATGCGTGCATATATAATTCAATTTTATTAGTAAATTTCCTGATGTAGGTGTGTATTTAATTTCCGGAAAAAAAGGAATGAGACAAGATACGTGAACATTTAATTTTATTTGTTTCTGTTAATGCTCAACTTCTTGATCTATCTATCTAACTATCTAGAATCTTCTTTATCTATCTATCTATCTATCTATCTATCTATCTATCTATCTATCTATCTATCTATCTATCTAGATCTCTTCTTTATCTATCTATCTATCTATCTATCTAGATCTCTTCTTTATCTATCTATCTATCTATCTAGATCTCTTCTTTATCTATCTATCTATCTATCTAGATCTCTTCTTTATCTATCTATCTATCTATCTAGATCTCTTCTTTATCTATCTATCTAGATCTATTCTTTATCTATCTATCTAGATCTATTCTTTATCTATCTATCTATCTATCTAGATCTCTTTTTATCTATCTATCTATCTAGATCTCTTTTTATCTATCTATCTATCTATCTATCTAGATCTCTTTTTATCTATCTATCTATCTAGATCTCTTTTTATCTATCTATCTATCTATCTATCTATCTAGATCTCTTTTTATCTATCTATCTATCTATCTATCTATCTATCTATCTATCTAGATCTCTTTTTATCTATCTATCTATCTATCTATCTATCTATCTATCTAGATCTCTTCTTTATCTATCTATCTATCTATCTATCTAGCTAGATCTCTTCTTTATCTATCTATCTATCTATCTATCTATCTAGATCACTTCTTTATCTATGTCTGTATCTAACTATCTATCTAGATCTCTTTTTTATCTATGTATCTATCTATCTAGATCTCTTCTTTATCTATGTCTGTATCTAACTATCTGTCTAGATCTCTTTTTTATCTATGTATCTATCTATCTATCTAGATCTCTTTTTTATCTATGTATCTATCTATCTAGATCTCTTCTTTATCTATCTATCTATCTAGATCTCTTCTTTATCTATCTATCTATCTATCTAGATCTCTTCTTTATCTATCTATCTATCTATCTAGATCTCTTCTTTATCTATCTATCTATCTATCTAGATCTCTTCTTTATCTATCTATCTATCTATCTATCTATCTATCTATCTATCTATCTATCTAGATCTCTTCTTTATCTATCTATCTATCTATCTAGATCTCTTCTTTATCTAGCTATCTATCTATCTAGATCTCTTCTTTATCTATCTATCTATCTATCTAGATCTCTTCTTTATCTATCTATCTATCTATCTAGATCTCTTCTTTATCTATCTATCTATCTATCCAGATCTCTTCTTTATCTATCTATCTATCTATCTATCCAGATCTCTTCTTTATCTATCTATCTATCTATCTATCTAGATCTCTTCTTTATCTATCTATCTATCTATCTAGATCTCTTCTTTATCTATCTATCTATCTATCTATCTAGATCTCTTCTTTATCTATCTATCTATCTATCTAGATCTCTTCTTTATCTATCTATCTATCTATCTATCTAGATCACTTCTTTATCTATCTATCTATCTATCTAGATGTCTTCTTTATCTATCTATCTCTCTATCTAGATCTCTTCTTTATCTATCTATCTCTCTATCTAGATCTCTTCTTTATCTATCTATCTCTCTATCTAGATCTCTTCTTTATCTATCTATCTATCTATCTAGATCTCTTCTTTATCTATCTATCTATCTATCTATCTATCTATCTAGATCTCTTCTTTATCTATCTATCTATCTGTCTATCTATCTATCTATCTATCTATCTAGATCTCTTCTTTATCTATCTATCTATCTGTCTATCTATCTATCTATCTATCTATCTATCTAGATCTCTTCTTTATCTATCTATCTATCTGTCTATCTATCTATCTATCTATCTATCTAGATCTCTTCTTTATCTATCTATATATCTATCTATCTAGATCTCTTCTTTATCTATCTATCTATCTAGATCTCTTCTTTATCTATCTATCTATCTATCTAGATCTCTTCTTTATCTATCTATCTATCTAGATCTCTTCTTTATCTATCGATCTAGATCTCTTCTTTATCTATCTATCTATCTATCTAGATCTCTTCTTTATCTATCTCTCTCTCTATCTAGATATCTTCTTTATCTATCTATCTATCTATCTATCTATCTAGATCTCTTCTTTATCTATCTATCTATCTATCTATCTAGATCTCTTCTTTATCTATCTATCTATCTATCTAGATCTCTTCTTTATCTATCTATCTATCTATCTAGATCTCTTCTTTATCTATCTATCTATCTATCTATCTATCTGGATCTCTTCTTTATCTATCTATCTATCTAGATCTCTTCTTTATCTATCTATCTAGATCTCTTCTTTATCTATCTATCTAGATCTCTTCTTTATCTATCTATCTATCTATCTAGATCTCTTCTTTATCTATCTAACTATCTATCTATCTATCTATCTATCTATCTATCTATCTATCTAGATCTCTTCTTTATCTATCTATCTATCTATCTATATCTCTTTTTATCTATCTATCTATCTAGATCTCTTTTTATCTATCTATCTATCTAGATCTCTTTTTATCTATCTATCTATCTATCTAGATCTCTTTTTATCTATCTATCTATCTATCTATCTAGATCTCTTTTTATCTATCTATCTATCTATCTAGATCTCTTTTTATCTATCTATCTATCTATCTATCTATCTATCTAGATCTCTTCTTTATCTATCTATCTATCTAGATCTCTTCTTTATCTATCTATCTATCTATCTATCTATCTATCTATCTAGATCTCTTCTTTATCTATCTATCTATCTATCTATCTATCTAGATCTCTTCTTTATCTATCTATCTATCTATCTATCTATCTATCTAGATCACTTCTTTATCTATGTCTGTATCTAACTATCTATCTAGATCTCTTTTTTATCTATGTATCTATCTATCTAGATCTCTTCTTTATCTATGTCTGTATCTAACTATCTATCTAGATCTCTTTTTTATCTATGTATCTATCTATCTATCTAGATCTCTTTTTTATCTATGTATCTATCTATCTAGATCGCTTTTTTATCTATGTATCTATCTATCTAGATCTCTTCTTTATCTATCTATCTATCTATCTAGATCTCTTTCTATCTATCTATCTATCTATCTAGATCTCTTTCTTTATCTATCTATCTATCTATCTAGATCTCTTCTTTATCTATCTATCTATCTATCTAGATCTCTTTATCTATCTATCTATCTATCTAGATCTCTTTCTTTATCTATCTATCTATCTATCCAGATCTCTTCTTTATCTATCTATCTATCTATCCAGATCTCTCTCTTTATCTATCTATCTATCTATCTAGATCTCTTTCTTTATCTATCTATCTATCTATCTAGATCTCTTCTTTTTATCTATCTATCTATCTATCTAGATCTCTTCTTTTATCTATCTATCTATCTATCTATCTAGATCACTCTCTTTATCTATCTATCTATCTATCTAGATGTCTTCTTTATCTATCTATCTCTCTATCTAGATCTCTCTATCTATCTATCTCTCTATCTAGATCTCTTATCTATCTATCTCTCTATCTAGATCTCTTTCTTATCTATCTATCTATCTATCTAGATCTCTTTCTTTATCTATCTATCTATCTATCTAGATCTCTTTTATCTATCTATCTATCTATCTAGATCTCTTCTTTATCTATCTATCTATCTATCTATCTATCTATCTATCTATCTAGATGTCTTCTTTATCTATCTATCTATCTGTCTATCTATCTATCTATCTATCTATCTATCTAGATCTCTTCTTTATCTATCTATCTCTCTGTCTATCTATCTATCTATCTATCTATCTAGATCTCTTTCTTTATCTATCTATATCTATCTATCTAGATCTCTTTCTATCTATCTATCTATCTAGATCTCTCTTTATCTATCTATCTATCTATCTAGATCTCTTCTTTATCTATCTATCTATCTAGATCTCTTTCTTGATCATCTATCTAGATCTCTTCTTTATCTATCTATCTATCTATCTAGATCTCTTCTTTATCTATCTATCTCTCTATCTAGATCTCTTCTTTATCTATCTATCTATCTATCTATCTATCTAGATCTCTTTCTTTATCTATCTATCTATCTATCTATCTAGATCTCTTCTATCTATCTATCTATCTATCTATCTAGATCTCTTCTTTATCTATCTATCTATCTATCTAGATCTCTTCTTTATCTATCTATCTATCTATCTATCTATCTATCTATCTATCTATCTATCTAGATCTCTCTTTATCTATCTATCTATCTATCTAGATTCTTTATCTAGCTATCTATCTATCTAGATCTCTTCTTTATCTATCTATCTATCTATCTAGATCTCTTCTTTATCTATCTATCTATCTATCTAGATCTCTTCTTTATCTATCTATCTATCTATCCAGATCTCTTCTTTATCTATCTATCTATCTATCTATCCAGATCTCTTCTTTATCTATCTATCTATCTATCTATCTAGATCTCTTCTTTATCTATCTATCTATCTATCTAGATCTCTTCTTTATCTATCTATCTATCTATCTATCTAGATCTCTTCTTTATCTATCTATCTATCTATCTAGATCTCTTCTTTATCTATCTATCTATCTATCTATCTAGATCACTTCTTTATCTATCTATCTATCTATCTAGATGTCTTCTTTATCTATCTATCTCTCTATCTAGATCTCTTCTTTATCTATCTATCTCTCTATCTAGATCTCTTCTTTATCTATCTATCTCTCTATCTAGATCTCTTCTTTATCTATCTATCTCTCTATCTAGATCTCTTCTTTATCTATCTATCTATCTATCTAGATCTCTTCTTTATCTATCTATCTATCTATCTATCTATCTATCTAGATCTCTTCTTTATCTATCTATCTATCTGTCTATCTATCTATCTATCTATCTATCTAGATCTCTTCTTTATCTATCTATCTATCTGTCTATCTATCTATCTATCTATCTATCTATCTAGATCTCTTCTTTATCTATCTATATATCTATCTATCTAGATCTCTTCTTTATCTATCTATCTATCTAGATCTCTTCTTTATCTATCTATCTATCTATCTAGATCTCTTCTTTATCTATCTATCTATCTAGATCTCTTCTTTATCTAACGATCTAGATCTCTTCTTTATCTATCTATCTATCTATCTAGATCTCTTCTTTATCTATCTATCTATCTATCTATCTAGATCTCTTCTTTATCTATCTATCTATCTATCTAGATCTCTTCTTTATCTATCTATCTATCTATCTAGATCTCTTCTTTATCTATCTATCTATCTATCTATCTATCTATCTGGATCTCTTCTTTATCTATCTATCTATCTAGATCTCTTCTTTATCTATCTATCTATCTAGATCTCTTCTTTATCTATCTATCTAGATCTCTTCTTTATCTATCTATCTATCTATCTAGATCTCTTCTTTATCTATCTAACTATCTATCTATCTATCTATCTATCTATCTATCTAGATCTCTTCTTTATCTATCTATCTATCTATCTATATCTCTTTTTATCTATCTATCTATCTAGATCTCTTTTTATCTATCTATCTATCTATCTAGATCTCTTTTTATCTATCTATCTATCTATCTAGATCTCTTTTTATCTATCTATCTATCTATCTATCTAGATCTCTTTTTATCTATCTATCTATATATCTAGATCTCTTTTTATCTATCTATCTATATATCTAGATCTCTTTTTATCTATCTATCTATCTATCTATCTATCTATCTATCTAGATCTCTTCTTTATCTATCTATCTATCTAGATCTCTTCTTTATCTATCTATATATCTATCTATCTATCTATCTAGATCTCTTCTTTATCTATCTATCTATCTATCTATCTAGATTCTTTCTTTATCTATCTATCTATCTATCTATCTATCTATCTAGATCACTTCTTTATCTATGTCTGTATCTAACTATCTATCTAGATCTCTTTTTTATCTATGTATCTATCTATCTAGATCTCTTTCTTTATCTATGTCTGTATCTAACTATCTATCTAGATCTCTTTTATCTATGTATCTATCTATCTATCTAGACTTTTTATCTATGTATCTATCTATCTAGATCGCTTTTTTATCTATGTATCTATCTATCTAGATCTCTTTCTTTATCTATCTATCTATCTATCTAGATCTCTCTTTCTTTATCTATCTATCTATCTATCTAGATCTCTTCTTTATCTATCTATCTATCTATCTAGATCTCTTTCTTTATCTATCTATCTATCTATCTAGATCTTTCTTTATCTATCTATCTATCTATCTAGATCTCTTTCTTTATCTATCTATCTATCTATCCAGATTCCTTCTTTATCTATCTATCTATCTATCCAGATTCTTCTTTATCTATCTATCTATCTAGATCTCTTCTTTATCTATCTATCTATCTATCTAGATCTCTTCTTTATCTATCTATCTATCTATCTAGATCTCTTTCTTTATCTATCTATCTATCTATCTATCTAGATCACTTCTTATCTATCTATCTATCTATCTAGATGTCTTCTTTATCTATCTATCTCTCTATCTAGATCTCTTCTTTATCTATCTATCTCTATCTAGATCTCTTCTTTATCTATCTATCTCTCTATCTAGATCTCTTTCTTTATCTATCTATCTATCTATCTAGATCTCTTTCTTTATCTATCTATCTATCTATCTAGATCTCTTCTTTATCTATCTATCTATCTATCTAGATCTCTTTCTTTATCTATCTATCTATCTATCTATCTATCTATCTATCTATCTAGATGTCTTCTTTATCTATCTATCTATCTGTCTATCTATCTATCTATCTATCTATCTATCTAGATCTCTTCTTTATCTATCTATCTCTCTGTCTATCTATCTATCTATCTATCTATCTAGATCTCTTCTTTATCTATCTATATATCTATCTATCTAGATCTCTTCTTTATCTATCTATCTATCTAGATCTCTTTCTTTATCTATCTATCTATCTATCTAGATCTCTTTCTTTATCTATCTATCTATCTAGATCTCTTTCTTTATCTATCTATCTAGATCTCTTCTTTATCTATCTATCTATCTATCTAGATCTCTTTCTTTATCTATCTATCTCTCTATCTAGATCTCTTTCTTTATCTATCTATCTATCTATCTATCTATCTAGATCTCTTCTTTATCTATCTATCTATCTATCTATCTAGATCTCTTCTTTATCTATCTATCTATCTATCTATCTAGATCTCTTTCTTTATCTATCTATCTATCTATCTATCTAGATTCTTCTTTTATCTATCTATCTATCTATCTAGATCTCTTCTTTATCTATCTATCTATCTATCTAGATCTCTCTTTCTCTTTATCTATCTATCTATCTGATCTCTCTTTATCTATCTATCTATCTAAGACTTCTTCTTTATCTATCTAACTATCTATCTATCTATCTAGATCTCTCTTTTGTCTATCTATCTAGATTCTCTTTATCTATCTATCTATCTATCTAGATCTCTTTCTTTATCTATCTAACTATCTATCTATCTATCTATCTATCTAGATCTCTTCTTTATCTATCTATCTATCTATCTATCTAGATCTCTCCTTTATCTATCTATCATCTATCTATCTATCTATCTAGATCTCTTCTTTATCTATCTATCTATCTAGATTCTTCTTTATCTATCTATCTATCTATCTATCTAGATCTTCTTTATCTATCTATCTATCTATCTAGATCTCTTTTATCTATCTATCTATCTATCTATCTAGATCTCTTTATATCTATCTATCTATCTATCTAGATCTCTTTTTATCTATCTATCTATCTATCTATCTATCTAGACTTTTATCTATCTATCTATCTATCTATCTAGATCTCTTTATATCTATCTATCTATCTATCTATCTATCTAGATCTCTTTATCTATCTATCTATCTATCTATCTAGATCTCTTTATATCTATCTATCTATATCTATCTAGATCTCTCTTTTTATCTATCTATCTATCTATCTATCTAGATCTCTTTTATCTATCTATCTATCTATCTATCTAGATCTCTTTATATCTATCTATCTATCTATCTAGATCAAGCTTTTATCTATCTATCTATCTATCTATCTATCTAGATCTCTTCTTTATCTATCTATCTATCTAGATCTCTTCTTTATCTATCTATCTATCTATCTATCTATCTATCTATCTAGATCTCTTCTTTATCTATCTATCTATCTATCTATCTATCTAGATCTCTTCT
>JBBBDQ010001688.1:517500-527500 GCA_037127315.1 Ascarosepion bandense
GAGCAAATATGATATACATAAAAGAAAGTGCGACACTGACATTCGAAGTTGTATTGGGATGACCAAAGAGTATTCCAAGTTTAGCAATGTATTAAGAGACAGAAATATTTCGTTGAAAACAAAGAAATGGGTACTCAACTGTTGTGGCATATCTGTCATTCTATATGATAGCGAATGCTGGACTTGAAGCAACAGAAATCTGGTACTACAGAAAGATGATGAGGATAACATGGGTCTAATATGTGAACAACATCGAGGTTTTGGAAAAAATGGAAACAAAAAGGAAATTCATAATTTACATCAGGGATAGGCAGATGAAATTTCTGGGACACTTAATTAGAAAGAGGGGTTTGGAAAATCTGATACTCATGTGGCATATTGAGTGAAAGATGAACAGAAGAAAGCAGCACGTAACATACTTAATTGTCCTGAGTAAATGGATGGCAGAACATGGTTTGCTATAAATAAGAAAATGTTATCAAGAGCTACAAGTGATAGGAAGATGTGGAGAGTCATGATTGCCTACGTCCTGAATTGACACGGTATTTAAAGAAGAATTGAATGTTGTTTCTAAAAATCGCAACGTGATAAAAAATAAAGCAAAGTAAAATTAATTTAGTTGTGTTAAATGTTAGGTTGTTACAAAAATAATGGCCGCTCAAAGTGTATTTGGAAAAGCCATTTTAACATAATGTTTACAGTATATATTAGGGGAATTTTCGTATAGAAAATTAATATGTGCTCTGTACTAATTTTCAACTTATTTTCAAATAGAGATATTTATAAGCATACACACCCTTTATTATGAACATGACAAAACATGATCTTCGTTTATCTTAAGTCACTGATGCCTCCTCAACAGGTGTTTACCCGTGCAACCAGACTGGCAACTGGGTCCCACCCATTCACAGTCAGGTTAGCCAAATGCAGACGACAATTCTACTCCTGCAGCTTCCTCTCTCGCACTTCCCGCCTGTGGAACTCACTCCCGTATTCTTGCTTTCCTGACGGCTACAACCTCCAGAAATTTAAATGCAAAGTCAATACTCATCTACTAACCACTGGCCTCTAGCTCTCTTCCCTCCCCTGTATAACCTTCCATTTCTCTCCACCTATGTATCTATCATCGCACCTGCTTTCTCAGCTTTCTATTGTTCCTTTCTAACTAGTTTGTACTCCTCACTCTTTTCTAATTAATCTTTTTACATTTATGTAACCCCCTGCACATCAGTGGCGTTTCCGCCTTGCTCGGGGCGAAATGATTAAAAAAAAAAAAAAATTTTCTTGCAAGACAGTACCTTACAAACTTCTACCAATATCAACTGAGCATGGAAAGACAGGTTCACAGGACCGTACGAAGGTGGTTCAAGAAATTCCAAACCGGTTATGAGAGCCTTGAAGATCAAGAGGTTAGAGGGTGGTCATGCAGTGTTTACGACGAATAATTGCAAGCAGTTGATGAGCAAAAATCACATCAAAGTGTCAGACGCTTGGTGTCGGCACTGCAAGTCTCACGTCATTTGCACAGTATTGGCAAGGTGAAAAAGCAACATAAACGGGTTCCTCATGATCTCAATGAAAATCAAAAACATAGGCGTTTTGAAGTGTGTTCGATCCTTTTTCTGCGTCACAGCAATGATCACTTTCTTGACCGAAGAGTCACTTGTGATGAAAGGGGGATCTTTTATAATAACCGTAAATGATCAGGTCAATAGCCTGATCGTGACGAGTCTCCCCAAACATTTTTCAAAGCCAAAGTTGCATCAACAAAAGATTATGCTAACTGTCTGGTTGTCTGTAATTGGTCATTTCTGGGAGCTAATCAGAGCATTAATGCAAAGCTTTGCTGTATTTAACTTGCTGAAATGCATGTACACTTGCAAAAAATGAGACCTGCATTTATGAATCGACGTGGTCCAAGTCTGTTCCGCGATAACGCGAGACCACTTGTTGCAAGAATGATGTTGCAAAGATTCACAGACTTTGGATACGAGAGTTTACCAATTCTTCCATATTCTCCTGAGCTTTTATCCACGGATTATCATTTTAAAGAACTTAAGTACATTTTTAA
The DNA here is from genome assembly GCA_037127315.1 of Ascarosepion bandense. Classification (NCBI taxonomy): domain Eukaryota; kingdom Metazoa; phylum Mollusca; class Cephalopoda; order Sepiida; family Sepiidae; genus Ascarosepion; species Ascarosepion bandense. The sequence continues at coordinate 519,572 of JBBBDQ010001688.1, forward strand.
ATGGAAAAACTTTTAAGTCCAATCAAGAGGTGGAATCAGCTTTCAAATATTTCGTCGCATCACAATAACTATTTATCAACGAGGAATTCCAAACTTGAACACACCGCCTCCCAAACTTTTACCAATATTAACAGAGCTAGGGAAGATGGGCTTACAAGTGATCATACAGTCGAAGTTGTTTCCAGAAATCCCGTACTCGTGATGAGAGCCTTGAAGATTAAGCTACAAGACGGTCATGTATAATTTTTTGAACACTTAAGCACATTTTTAAATGGTAAAACTTTTAGGTTCAATCTAGAGGTGGAATCAGATTTTGTTGCATCACAGTCAATAACTTTTTATCAACTAGGAATAAATAATCTCGTCGATTGATGGTAGAGGTGCAAAGATGTTCAAAGTTCGTATTTTGACTAATTTCAACATTTTGTTAATTTTTCAAGAATTATGTTTCTGAAATAGGCCATTATTTCTGTAACAATCTAATAATTCCTGAATTATCGTTACTTTTGTGGCGAATATTCCAACTATTTGTCGTTTGTTTTTTTTCATTTTTGGTTGGGGAGGTTTCTTGTTTGAGGGGGTATGTTTTGTCGACATTTCTCTTTAATCAAGCAACTGAGGAAGCAAATGGGACAGACACGTGAATCATATGTCAACGCCCACCTCGCAAAACCTCGTTCAGTGATTACACAAACAAGGCATTTTCATCTAAACAACGCAACAAAAACCAAGATGTCAGATGGAAATATAACTTCAAAGAAGGACAGTGCGGAGGGCGAAACAAATCGTCTGCTTTGAAAAAAAAAAAACAGAGACGCAACACTTTCAAATCATTACAATTCCATCGTCGCCATTGCTCCGCCGCCTTCGATATTATTCCAGTTTGTGTCACTCCAGGCTGCAGTGCACTCGCAATGCATTGTGGGAGTGACAGGATGATGTCCTTTCAATGAATACGTCGATATTAACTTCCGGTCTCAGCATCGCTCATCAGTGTAAAAGGAAACTGTGTTTTTATTTATTTATTTATTTATTTGCTTCTTTACGGGAAAAAATGAACAAAGAAAAGCAGGCAAAGATAGACAGTCAACAAGAGATTACTAGCAAATGTCAAACGGTTTGTTGTCGGAAAATGAAGATAGTCAAAATTTATTACAAATATACAAGTTCTGTTTACGTTTACAATGTACAAGTGAAGTGTCTAATTCAGACAAAAAAAATAACAGTTTGAAATCGCAAACTTTAAAACGTCATAATTAGTCGACATAAACACGATTAGAATCAATACAATTAACTTCGATCTAGATTTCATGCCTCCACGATAAAAATATGGTCAATAGATATTATAATCTTCTAGGGGGTATTTTAAATGCCGTATTTGATAGCATATCAGTCGGTTAAGTGTCATACGTGAGACACACTTGGGCGATCATGTCTCGAAAGAGACACGAGATGACTGGGTAGATTTTCCTACAGTAGGGTGCTATTACTTTCTATAAAGGTTAGGAAGGAAACCCCCATCAATACTGGAAAGAGCGATAACAGCTACTGGAGTTGAGAAAACTATTTTCCTGATAAATTGCTTTAAGAGTAAGATTTTGTAAATTCCAACTGAAAAAGAAAATAATGACATAATGAAGACGTTGACATTCCACACTACTATATATATATATATATATATATATATATATATATATATATATATATATATTGTTAAATATAAAAGACAATGAATTTCTATTATGTTTAATCATGAGCCGTTCAAAACATCGTATTTTGGCTTTAATTTCAGTTGAAAATAAAGACAAAAATTCTCCAACATTTGGATAATTTTTTATTAAGTTGGTTCTAAGCTTTCGGCTCACATAAGCCATCTTCAGAGAGGTTACAAGGACGTTAACACAAAAACATCCACCATCAGCGACGATTTTATATTGTGTTCACATAAAACGCCGTTAAGCAACGAAATGTGAGCCGAAAGGATTATCCTAAAACTTCATACGCGATTATTAATAACCTAAGCCCATTATTATATGATATATATACCGTATATATTTCATGTGAATATAGACGTTGATTAGTTCCAGTGACTTGACCCAAGTTCGATACCTGGCTACCGCAGCGGTGAACAAATAACTTAAGTTCAGTTAAGAGGAGATAACTACAGAGCTACCTGTTGTGGGACCTTCCCTTTTTCGATGATAATGGACTCGATTTGAGTATACATATACTCCTGCCATAATGAGATAGTGAGAGAACAGTGACTGATCTGTAAGTTACCGAACAATACCGTTTCACAGAGAATACCGCGTCAGTAGTCATAGTAGCTCTGAGCTCCACTTCGCCAGAATCGTATTACACGGATATACTAATTCCAGCACGGCTTCACTTCAAAGACTTATATATATATATATATATATATATATTCCTTACTAATCATATTCCTGGATTACTAACCTTTAATATAACTTATTTTTCTATCTCAAATATCTGTCTTGTTGTTCATTATGTTGTGCGGTTCCTCACCCGGAAGCTACAACACAACCGGAAGTAGCATCGGACATAGAACGAGAATGATATACCCCAGTGTCGAAATAAAGGGTTCCGTTCGAAATTTTTAGCACCTGAAGATGGCTGGAGCGTACAACGACCGAAACGTCGCAAACGAGGCAATAAAGATGAGGACAACAATCCGAAAAATGTAAATAATTTGATTTTATGCTTTTGATTCTTTGTTCAATTTTGAATTTTCCCTTGGGTAATTGCTCTCTGTGTTAACAGAAGTTCTGAAATAAATAAAAAAAATAGAGGGAGAAATAAAGATATGAAAAATCTAACATTGTTTGATTTTTAGAAACACCGAGTTGATTTTTTAGACAATATATACACGAAAATTGCCTGGTCGTCATTATTATATACTTTGCTATTTGGGACGCTTGTCAATTATTATCTCACCTTGGTTGTCATTTTTAGGACGTTTCGATCGTTAGACCCTCCAGCCTTCTTCAAAGGTCTTTGCACGCAGTCGGTGACGTTTTTCGAACAGAACCTTTTAGACAATCCATATCAGTGGTTCCCAAACTTTTTCTGCCATTTCCCCCTACACCCAGTCCAACCATCCAGATTTCACCCTTCATGTGTATGAGAGAAAGAGCAGTTAAAACACACTGAGACTATTAACTAACTGATTCTTCAAATGTACAAATATACTGATAAACTCACAGTTACAGAGTAAAGTGGATAGAGAGCAGTTAGTAACAACTAAGCATAGCCATAGAGAGCGGTTAGTAACGAATAAAAGGACTTTTGTTTGCTCTTCTTCTTCAGAATTAAAGAAAGGTGATGCTGCTTCTTGTGCACTAGTATATCAATATCAGGGTTAGTTTTGGCAAGTGCGCAACGTATGTCACATTCCACCCCTAGTCGGTTTCTTGCTTTGGGCTTGATTGTGATTCAAGTAGAAAATCCTGACTCACAACGGTAGGTTGTGGAAAACAAAATGAGGATTTTCAATGCGTTTTTGCTCAGTTGTGGGTATGCTCCACGCATATTAACCCAGAATTGTTCAAGGTCTTGTGCACGAAACTCATCCTTGGCAGAAAAGTCATGTTTGAGCTCCAAGAACTCATTTTGGATGTCCTCAGGGACATCATCCACCTGACATATAAATGGGTTCCTTGTCAGCCCCTCTATCTCAGACATGAGAAAATCCATCTGAGATATTATTTATTTAGTAGGTAGTGTAATTATTTCCCCCTGGTAGCATCAAACCTCCCCCCAGGGGGTAATTTCCCCCAGTTTGAGAATCGCTGTTCTATATCAATAGATGTTTTACCTTCGCCTTCCATGATCAGGGGAGATAACTCGTGTTAGTTAAGATTCACTCGTCTTATTACCTTTTGTGTCGCTTATTCGTTTCTTCTACGTGACTATTCAGTTCTGGCGGGTCCAGGAATTGAATTTAAATCTGCCACTGAACCCGATATGCCGACCTTCTACTCTACTAAGATGTCTACCAATTACAAAGGAAAAATTGAAGAAGACCGAAGAATACAACAGCCGAAACGTTATCAGTATAACAATGATATGCCTACTGATTTGAATAATAAACCCTGTAATATATTCATGGTTTTCAAAGAGATTTAATCTAGGATTTACTAGCAGTATAGCACGGCGTGGCTCGGGCGTAATTAAAGCTTTAAAACTAATCCATGGTCCTGGAGCTCATACTCTTTGGACGTTAGCACGAAAGACTAAAAAGCAATAGTTGTTTCCAGTTAAAGCGAAACCGGAGACTGAAAGAAAAATGAATGGATGTAAGTCAAATTTTGATTTCCTGGTATCGATATCAAATAAGTTTTTTCGTCGTAAACTGACTTTTAAAGGCTAAATAAGTCCTCTGAGTAAATGGTATCATGGCTGAGACTAAGAACTACAATTATACCCACTTAGAGCCAAACCCGAAACAAAAACTAAAATAAAAGGGCTGAAAAAATACAGACATACAGGCAGATAAACAGATACACAAACATCTTGCGTTTTATATATATATTATCGATTTTCTGCACTATTGTAAGAACTGCAACCTTGAAACTTCTGAATATCATTTCTTATGTCTTTGTCTATGAGTGTATCAAATTTGATTAAAATCGGACCACTCCTTCTATAACCCGATTTTTTCAATTATCGATTTTCGATATTTATCGGGAGTACCTCGACACAAAACCTAGCTAAGAACACTCGCAGACGCTTATAGTACAACTGTGTAAATTTTCAAGAAAATCGATTTAGCTGTTTCGGAGTCTATAGGTAACGGGCACACACACACACACACACACACACACACACACAGTTCCATTTATAAATAAGTTTAGATTTATAAATAAAAATGATGCTTCAGAGTAAAACTCAACGGCCACAAATCAATGAGAATAGATATTAAAACCTGATACTCAGATGCTATATGTTTTCTAAATAATGGTCATTTGCTCAGCTGCGTAGCCACCTTAGGACCTCACAAGATCATAAGAGGTCATATAACAGTAGTGACCAAACCGTAGTCGCGAGCCAAATACAAAAAAAAAACATCATACTCACGCCAACGACTTGCAATTAACAAACACATACGCCGCATAGAAGCTACAACTCAGAAAAACTTTACGGGACAACAACAAATCGAAACAAGCAATCAATCTGATTTTCAGCAACGACTACAAACTAATCCTTTATTTCATGCTTTAAACGACCATAATAACATGGATACCTACAAACATACATGAACATATATTACATATTGAAAATATTTTCAATATTTATCAATCTTCTGGGGGGTGGTTTATAGGATACAAATCTTATATAATCCATCAAACAACTAAAACACGCAAAATAAATTGCACACACGCAAAAAATGATTCAAACGGCAAAAAAAAAACTCTCTTTTTCACAAGTCAGTGTGAAAAGCATATTCTGAATCCTGATTGGTCATCAAATCGCAAAATTCAAAATACGTCAGAGAAACGGTTTTACCACAGCTAAAGATAAAATTCCTCACCAGAGCCACCTCACGTGACTGGATTCAATATTTAAGGATGACCTCTAACTGGTCAGGACAGTCAGTCAGAAGAAGCGGTTAGCTGACACCTCACCACGATGTAAGGAAGAAACCTCAAACTGACTCGGTCACGCCAACCTGGTAACGTCACATATCCATTCTACCTCTTCGTCCAATTTTCTCTCTATATTTTCACACCACACTGCTAAAGAGGATAGCTCACAACCAAATGGACACACGTGTTAAAGACCACTCCTTTACTTTTTTGCTCTCTCTCTCTCTCTCTCTCTCTCTCTCTCTCTCTCGACCTACTAAAAAGAGGAAGGAACAAAGCCTTTACAATCTATGAACTCTGCGGACATTTTAAATACCTACATTCCTCTACGAACAACCTTACTACAAAACAGCATGCAGTTTCTCAATGTGCATTTTCTTTCAGTTAACGAATTTTACTTATATTTTCCTTCGTCATTCTGTAAATAAATCATTGCTTTAATGTACACACGAAATATTTTATCCTTTCACATTTGAACCTTCAACCTTCTGATATTTAAATTGTGGGGACTTCGAACGTGTTTAACACAAGGCCAATTAACCAAGCATGACCGAGGCTCCTACACTAGATCATAAAGGCCATATAACAGTAGTGACCAAACCGTAGTCGCGAGCCAAATACAGCTGTCGTATTTACGCATCGCAGAAATATTAATTCTTTTTCTATTTACAAATAATGAAAAAGGTCAATAAAAAAGAATTTCAAGTTTTATAATTATCTACAAATTATGAATTTTGGCCTGAGTATATTATAACGTCACAAATATTCATGTTCAGTAACAACACTTTAAAATTTAAACACAAAATTTGAAGTGATTTCTTTTAGGCGGTGCTCCACGGCAGGGTTTCTCAACCTTTTATTAATTCAGGCCGTACTTGTAGAATAACTAAAACCCTGAAGCCCACTTTAAATTTCAATAACTAAAAATTAGCCACTAAATTTGAAAACAAAAAAATAATAACGAAGTCTCCTGAAATAAGCAGTTATTTTTAAATGTTCGGTCAATTAAGTGCCATACATGATACACGCTTTGGGCGATCATGTCTCGAAAGAGACATGACTGACTGGGCAGATAATCATCCCGCAGTAGGTCGCCATTACTTTCTGTGATAGAGTGGTTGCCAGCCAAAGATATAGAACCCAATCTGTCCTATTATTTAACACATGACTGGAGGGAAGAGACGGATTAATACCTTTCCCAAGGGTATTTGTGCATAAGTGAATGCAAGGAATTAAAATGGAATTCGAACTTGGCTCCCCGATTTCTCGTTCCGAGCCGATATCCACCGCACCACAACACGCATAAGACGATACATTGTATAATTAAACATTTTGGTGTGAAAACTGGGCATGATGTGTTTTGGCAAAGAACAAAATTATTTTTTAATGATTCTCATTTATGGATTAGCTTTCCCAAAGAAGATTAGCAATACAGTTTTCATTTGAAGGGATTTATGAAGAATCTGCTATTTTTTTAGGGAGGTCGATAATGACTTATTTAAATCCCTTGAGGAAGGAAAAAGGATTACATACTCCTTCTTAAAGATTAAGAAATTTAGCATCTAGTTTGAAATATCAAATGGCAAATAGTTGACTTCTAAATGAAGGCCATGTACTGTGTGTTCTTAGATAAAAAAAAAGAAAAAAAGATTTTTTAAATAAGAAAAAATTAAGATTAAATTGAATTAAGATTAGATTAAATTAAAATTTAAGAAAAAAATTATAAATAATTCTTCTGTTAACTTTGGGGGTACCTGGCTACCTTTCAGGGCGTCTTAGTGCGCACAGGGTACACCGGTTTAGAACCGCTTTCACTCCAGAAAAGAAATTATGAGAGACAGAAGAATTAAAAGAAATTTCAGATCAAAAAAGGATTACTGAGGATTGTTTGTCTTGCGGACCCCAAATATCTGGAGGTTATCAACTGCGGATTTAAAATTTAAGCAACTTTAGCCACCCCCTGATTTATAAGATTGAGTCTTTCGTTTGACATTTGCAATCGTTAGGCAAATCCTCGAAGGAACAGTAAAAGCAGTTCGAATTCATGCCAGCCAGTCTAGCATATGCACGTGGGTATGTGTCTGGCTATAGCTGAGCGCGCGTGTGGGAAACGCCCTTTGTGTCCCCTGTGTGCAGGCCTGTGTATGTACGCGTGTTTGTTACTCTATATGTTCTCACGTTTTGTGTACGTGTATGTATGCCTGGCTATATAAGAGCGTGTTGATGCGAACTTTATTTTATATGTATGCATGTGTAACAGACTACATTACACAGGTGTATATGTAGATGTGTGTGTGTGTGTGTGTGTGTGTGTGTGTGTGTG
>JBBBDQ010001688.1:530000-540000 GCA_037127315.1 Ascarosepion bandense
TACCTTCAATATAACCTACTTTTCTATCTCAATATCTGTTTTTGTTGTTCATTATTTTGTGTGGTTCCTCACCCGGAATCCACAACAATCTTCTCCTAGAAAAAGATTAGTATAGTGATCTCAGGAGTCTTTCCTACATAGCTACAGTTATGGAGAAGAAATTGTCTGAGTGAAACTTCTATTTTACTCATAGAATATTTTCTTACCAATAGTATTCCTGGATTTACTAAGCCCTGTTCAAGTTTGAATATTACCTTCAATATAACCTACTTTTCTATCTCAATATCTGTTTTTTATTGTTCATTATTTTGTGTGGTTCCTCATTCGGAATCCACAACACCTCTCTATATGACCTTGCGCCAGACTTAGCTGATGTTTTCAAATGTTTATACATAATTTCCTACTCTATACTTACCGAAAAGCGTAATAAAACATGGCATCTTTCTTTGGTAGAAATCTGCTTGTAGGCACACGATTTTAACGCAATGCCGCTTTCTAGTAAACATAGCCAAACTTGATAGATAAAAAGAGGAATGCTACAAACGTGAAATTCAAATGATTAGTGGTAAGGGTAAGATTAGCAAACTTTGCCCAAGGTCACGATGTTATGTAAAGAGTATTGCCGGGAGTGGGGTGGGGACGATGCAAAAGCAACAAAGTGAACATACCACCAATTGCCACATCCCGTGCAAGAAATGAAAACGAACCCCAGGTGAGCTTTTTCATCAAAGATTCACTCCCCGCCCGCTTCCTCGTTGGCGGATCAATTATTCTTAGTTTCAGCCATTTTACTCTACAGCTGAGACCTACTACGCCGCTTAAAGTTGATCCTATCCGTTGCCTACTATCGTTTCTGTTTATTTTTGTGGCGCTGGTGTTCGCCATTAAACTGAGAGCTGATACGGTCTTATCTAAAATTCTAGCCAGATTCATTTGGTCACAAGCAATAAAGATCCGTGTTGTCCAAAGATAATACATTCCATAAGGTATTCTTGATATATATACAACACCGTAGATCGTGCGGTGACAACCCTAACCCCTAATTTCAAAAGACGACATATCTCATCAGACTGGCACCCACCTTGTTCCAACTCCGATAACTGAAGCTGCCTTAGTATGATCGGCTTGCCACAACCTTCTAAAATCTGATAACAAACCCGTGCTTTTTCTATAAATATTTTCATGACAATTTTCTGATGGGATTTCATCTTTGGTACGTCGACTTTCTGTGCGTTGTGGTGCAATGAATATCGACTCAGAACGACAAATTAGGGAGCCGAGTTCGAATTCCAGTTAAACTTGCATTCACTTACGCACAAATACTCTTGGGAAAGGTATTAATCCGTCTCTTCCCCCAGTTATGGGTTAAATAATAAGACAGATTATGTTCTATAGTCTTGGCTGGTAACCAGTCTACCGCAAAAGGCAATGGCAACCTACGCGGGATAATCTTCTGCCCAGTTTCTTTCGAGACAGGATCGGCCAAAGCGTGTATTGCGTTTGGCAACTAACTGACTGACGGACTATAATAGTTGGAATCATGATTAAGGTTTCTGCTGGCCATAAAGTGGGAGATCAGTATTATATTGTTATAAAGTAATATTCTGATCCCCCACTAATTACTACTTAATAATATAATACATCTCTTCTACCTCTAGCTATGAGTCAAATAACAGGACAGATTGGTTTATATAGCCTTGGCTGGCAACCAGTCTACTGCAGAAAGCAATGGCAGAAAGCAATGGCAACCTACTACGGAATAATCTTCTGCCCAGTCAGTCATGTCTCTTTCGAGACATGATCGCCCAAAGCGTGTATCACGTATGGTACTTAATTGACTGACTGACTAAATTAGCAGCTACGTTTAGTCATCATACAATTGAAATTATTATTTGTTACCGAAAGTTCTAAGCTAATCATTTCTTCTTCCGACCTTCTCATTTGTGGATCTCTTTTCCGATCTCTCGCTTTGATCTACAAATATTTAAATGAAATATCAATCGTTATCTTCTGTCTACTTAGTTCCTGTTCTTCTATTGATCTCTTTCCTTAATAACGATCTTCTTCACGCTAAGTAACGTTTTGCATCTTAGGGAATTTAATGGAGATCATTAAAAATAACCTGCGTATTTTCATGACGTTATGAACTCATCGAACATGTCAGCAACGACAAGGTTTTAGACAAAATAAAAACAAAAAGGACACTCAAAATTAACATCAGAAAGCGGCAGTTGAAACTTCTGGGGTACGTAATGAGAAAGGAGGGCTTAGAGAGTTTGATACTCATAGGACATACTGAGAGAAAGAGAAACAGAAGAAGTTAATGGGCTTCAGTAAATGAATGGTAAATAAGGTTTGGGAGAAATAACAAAAAGACAAATTTTATGTAAAGGGTCTTGATTACATACGTCTTGAAAGGACTCAGCCATAGGAGAAGAAATTATGGTGGCACTGACCCCATTACCTTTACATGATGTCTTATAATACATCATAGTTTAATGTCTGTCCGAAATATATACACCCAACTATTTTGAATATATCGAGAACCGTTTTCCATTACATTCGATCTGGATTTACGCATCACCATTCATTTACCAGAAATTGAACCAGGATTGAAACCGCTTTCTTGTTTTCAAATTTGTTATTTCAATTTCATTTTATTTATTTGTTTTTAGATAGATCTATCTATCGCCCGGTTCACACTCCACCCATGTCTATTGAACAGGTTAAGAGGCTCATCCCTTGTTCAATGTTTAGGATATGGTTTCCGGCTTTCTCTTTTCCGATCTTTTCACTATTACGTAGCCCCCTGCGCATCAGTGGCGTTACCGCCCTACTCGGGGTGATACGATTAAAAAAAAAAAATTAAGATCTGCGCTGCTTTCTAAATGGAAACAGAATATGAAAGACGAAATTAAATGAAAGTAAAACTCGAAAAAACAAAAAAATGATTCACCTAAAAATAACAAATAAAACAAAAATTTTATATTTATTTTCTCCCCCGATTTATATTATTAAGAATTCATCTGCCTGTCAAACCGACTGTGATATGATTCAAGCATTTAAAAACGCAACGGAAATAAAACAAAAAAAATATTATTCAGAAAGTTATTGGTCGTAGACAAATTTTCGCATTTTAAATGTCGAGTCGAAAGAAAACATTTTTTCTAACTTTATTTTTTAATTTAACAAAAAAATGCTAGAAACGAATAAAATTTAAGATTAAGGATAAAAGCGAAGCCATTATAAAAATTACTTTTAAAATATTAACTATTCCACAGAGCCCATGTGCAGTTATAGTAAGATATAATATTTTCGTTTTTTTTTATTTTGGCTCGGGAGGGGGGAAGTTTTATATAATAATTTACTGTACAAGTGTAGTAATGAGAGTACCGATACCTTTTAAAAGTCAATGTTCAAACAGTGGACAATAGAATGCCACTGTATTTGGTTATACTTAAATTCAAAAGATCAAACTGCTGACGGACAAATCCTACGGGAGAGTGTCTGTTGATCCACGTAAAAGATATTCTCTGTGGGGTTTTTTGTTTTGTTTTTTTTACCACATCATACTAACTCCTCGCAAGTGAAGATATTCGAAATAGCTGGATGTCCTATAGACCGAATTGGCATTTGGATTGGGCTCGTGACTAACAGAGTTTCAAATTTAATCTTGGTTAGTACCCAGATAAAGTCTACAAGTTTTGTGTGATATGATTCATAACGAACAGACCCTCCCCACAAGAGAAATGTGTGCCTCAAATATTTCTCTCCTCATTATTTTGTACCTTTCTGAATAAATAACAAATGTCAATTCGTAGAGGTTTGTAATTGAACTGTTTTCCTTGCAGCTATGAAGTAGAATACTAACCTGGGAGCACTTCCTCACTTCGTGAAGTTGTCTCTTGTCGTGTCACAAGTCGCGCATGAATTATATTCAGTCGTTTGCAAAGCGAAGGTTGATATTTGAACACGGAAGTTGCCTGTGCTAGATGCTGCTTTTTGGGAGCGGCATGCACCACAGAGACCGGATATCCGGCGCAAAGTGTCATAAAAAAAAATTCAAAGGAAAAAAATAATCAACGATATATAAGACAGTAAAATCTACAAATCATTAAAAAATAGTAATATAAAAGAATAACATTTATAAAAAATAATATAAAAGAATAACATTTATAAAAAATATACAACGAAAAAATCCAAGTAAAAGATCGATATAAAATTTTATTTTTAAGAATTTAATTGAAGAGTGTGAAATAAGTTGCGCTGACAACCACATTTAGCAAACTCAAGAGTTTGGTGTTGAATAATTCTATTTCTGAAGGAGATGTGAGTTGCTCGATTACATCTTTGCTATTTGACTATCACACTGTCAAAAGTATACAGAAAATGTACAAGGTAACCAAAAAATTTTGGTCCGTTTTTAAAGGAAAAAAACAAAAACGCTTAACAGTATATGTAACTTATATTTAATTTTCAATATTATCCAGCACCTTCTGTCAACGTGTTTCAAGCTGTTCAATGCCCTTGCAGTAAAACTCGGGGGATTTGACGCAAAGAAGTCCGTGAGGGCTTTGCGCAAGTCTGTTTCATTGGTGAAGGATTTCCGATGAAGATGATTATCCAGGGAGTGGAAGAGGTGGTAATCGAATGGCACAAAGTTAGGTAAATAAGGTGGATAGCACAGAGTCTCCCACCCAAGTTGCTGTATGGTATCCCAGACCACTAGCGCGACATGCGCCCTTGCGTTGTCATGATGGGAAAGCACACTTTTGCGATTCACCAGTGCTGGCTCCTTCTGGCGCAATGACTGTTGCACACGTTTCAATTGCTGCGAGCATAGGTCTCCAGTGACCGTTTGGCCCGTTGGTAGTAGTTCATAATGAACCACTTGACGACCTGTCTACCAGACACAAAGCATAATCTTGCGTGGGTGCATAGGCGGTCTTCGTTTCGTACAGAACCCACTTTTCATCACTGGTAAGCAATCGATTGAATAATGATGCGGTACGGTGACGCAAGAAAGCAGCGATACGCAGGCTGCCACTCGCTGTTCCTTGTGGACCTCCAACAGCGTTTGCGGAACCCACTTGCTCAGTTTGTACGACTTACCTAGGCCGTGCAGGTGAAGTTTAACTGTTTCATCGGAAACGCTGAACTGTCTTGCAAGTTCACCACACGTCCTCTTCAATGGCCGCCTTCACGACTCCGTCATTCAAGACTTGTGGTCGTCCATTGCGAGGCTGATAATGGAGAGACAAATCTCCCGATTTGAATTTTCGAAACCAACGCCTTGCTGTACGTTCATCTACAGCACTATCCTCAAACGCTTGACATATGCGACGACTTGATGCAGATGCTGATAAGCCCACTTTGAAGTCGTAAAGCAAACAGCCCTGAAAGAGATCTCTAGACACTTCCATCTTTATCACAGCTGTCCGGCTTATAGCTGATGGCCGGGCACGGTGCGCGTGTTTTTTATAACGTCTGATGTTCCTACTTCAGGCTGTCCGAATTTGAAAACAAATGCTACACGTATTTCGTATATATTTCAACTTCATTCAATGACTAATCAAAAAACGCACAGAACTTTTTTGGTTACCTTGTACAACCTGATCTGGTACTTAGATATCCTCGATGAAATCTGAACAAGAATCTACCCTGATATCACTTTCTCTTCTACAAATATTTTCATGGCTTCTGCTCTGACGAACTTGGGTCACTGGTGTACAAGAATTTACTCAGGCAACCAGACTGGCAACAAGGTCCCACCCAGTTACAGTTAGATCAACCAAATGCAGGCGACAATTTTACTCCAGCGGCATCTTTTCTCGCACTTCCCGCCTGTGAAACTCCCTTCCATATACTTGCTTTGCTGACGGTTACAACCTCCAAGAATTTAAATTCAATGTCAATTCCCATCTCTTGTCCACTTAACTCCAGACCTTTCTACATCACCCGTGTATCTTGTTCTTTCCTTTTCTCTCTACCTTCGTAACTGTCTTCCCTCTTGTGTTCACATCCTTCTCTTGCTCTTTCTCTAACACCTCCTGTAGCTGGTTTGTCTTTGACTTCACTCTCCTCCTGTCTAAAACTTTAACTCTCTTACGTATGTTACGAGGATGCATTTACATAAAAAAAATATTAATAATGTCTAAAAAGTTATATTAAGGGGTTCTATTGAGCCCCACTTGTTATTACAAAAAAGTTTTTAATTCATGAAGTAGTTGCTAAATAGAAAAATTAGGAATAGAACAGTTTAGAAGATCATAGAAATTTCCAGTATATTCCAGTAAAATCTAGAGAACTCGAAAGGATTCTAGAAATATGAAAATTAGGTGTTAGCCCCTATAAAAATAGGTTTTTGGAAGAGAATAGTTAGTTCTTAAAAGGATTTGCTGACATTATCAACTCCGGCCCGATTCAGGATTTGTATACCCAGCCGAAAGAATCTCTACGAAAAATTGCCGACCAACTAAAACTTGAATGAGAACCTCATGGAACAATATGGGTAAATAGACATTTTTTTACTTTTTCATTAACTAAATTAATAATTATTCTTTATATACACATTTGACGATTTCCAAAAGTATAGCACTTAGACTACTTCACTAAGTTAACTGGGTAAAGATACCTTCCTTCTCCTTCGTAACACTTACCCGTCACTCTGCCAGTAGTAAACTCTGTTTTTTTTTTCTATTTGTAAAATATTTTATTTTGTGTTTTTGTAAATTAAGTATTTGTCTGTGATTTAGCTTTGTGTTTTAGTCAATCATGTTTTTTTTATTTTGTTACAACTTAACACATAACACGTAGCCCCTTGCATATCAGTGGCGGTACTGCCTTGCTTGGGGTGAAATAATTAAAAAAATCTCGATTTCAGTCATTTTCTCACCGCCGTAACATAGCTTTCCTGTGCCTTTTCAATAAATGTATTCACGGTAATTATTCTGATTATCTTTCCTTTTTGAAGCCTCAACTTTACGAATTTAAGGATAGTACTAAATTGGCAGCTAGGTCTCATCATTTCATAGTTGAAATGTCTAGATTGAATCATAAGTTCTATATTAACAGTTTCTTTTCTCTTACTTCTTGCTTGTGGAATTCTCTTTCAGCCTCTTGCTTTCGAGTCAACTTTGGTCTTAGAAAATTTAAATGAAATGTGAATTGTTATCTTTAGTCATCTCTATTCCTGTTCTTTTATTGTGCTCTTTCCTTAATTAAGTTTTATTCTTCTTATATATTTATAAGTTCTATGCTATCAGTTTCTTCTCTCGCTTCTGAAACTCTCCTGGCTTCTTACTTTCCACTCAACTTTGAATATTCAAAGATTTTAATCCTTTGTTAATTCCTGTTCTTTTACTGTTCTCTCTTGTTAATTATGTTTTCTTTTTTTCTCAGTCCAATGCTAACAGTTTCTTCTTTCGCTTGTGGAACTCTCTTCTGGGTTTTTGCTTTCCAGGAAACTATGATTTTCAAAAATTTAAATGCGATATCAATCGTTATCTTAATTCCTGTTCTTTAGCTGTTCTCTCAACTTAATTATGTTTTCTTCTTCTCGTATTATTATAAGTCTTATGCTAACAGTTTCTTCTCTTGCTTGTGGAACTCTCTTTCGGCTTCTTGCTTCCGAGTCAACTTTGACCTTCAAAAATTTAAATATAGCGCCAATCGTTATCTTCTGTCTTCTTAGTTCCTCTTCTTTTATTGTTCTCTCTCCTTAATTATGTTTTCTTCTTCTCGTATTATTATAAGTCTTATGCTAACAGTTTCTTCTCTCGCTTGTGAAACTCTCTTCCGGCTTCTTGTTTTCCCGTCAACATTGATTTTCAAATATCAACTGTTATTCTTCGAACTCGGCTCCCCGATTTCTCGTTCCGAGTCAATATACACTGCACCACAACGCACACTCATCATCAAACATATACTTTTCTCTGTTGAAAAGAAATTTTACCAACTCTTATAATGAAGATATCGTTTATAAACACACCAATTTCTATGACACTGCTCTCAAAAACAGTGGCTATAAATATAAATATTATATAAAATATATAACAAACATAATAATAACGAATAATAATAGAAAAAAACCATTTGATATACACCCCTATTTAAACAGATGATATATACTAATTTAGGGCATAAATTCCTCAGATTAGTTAAGACATACTTTTCAAAAATAAGCCCATAGAAAGATTTTTAACAGAAATACTCTTAAAGTGAGCTATAGCTGTATAAATAATCTTGAGAAGATCATCAAAAAGCATAATAGAATTTTAAACCGATATAACAACCTATGCAATCAATAACATCCTAAAAAATGAATCATTATAATAATATTTCTTGCAACTGTCGCAAACCTATTCAGTGTCCATTACAAAAAAACATGTCTAACTAACTTTATAGTCCACCTAGGTTCTATTTCTACCATTATATATCCTACAGTAGAAAATTTTATGTTGGTTGTACCAAGAACCATTTTAAAACCAACGATCATTTGCATCATATTTTAATAATAAAACTTACCGCAATTGCACATCAATTTCTATTTATTATTGGCAATTAAAAGAAAGCAATAAAACCACTACTGCAAAATGGAAAATATTTTTAAAAAACAGAGCTTGTATATCTTTACGTGAGCCATGTTTTCTATGTTTACAGGAAAAATTACAAATTATTAAATTCATGAATTTAAACCTGCTAACCAAACGTTGCGAAGTAACCTCCATCTGTCATCATCGTTGAAGTCAGTCAGTTAAGTGCCATACGTGATACACGCTTGGGCAATCATGTCTCTTTATCCTGCAGTAGATTGCCATTGCTTTCTGGGTAAACTGTAGCCAAGGCTATAGAACCCAATCTGTCCTATTATTTAACTCATAACTGGAAGGAAGAGACGGATTAATACATTTTCCAAGGGTATTTGTGTCTAAGTGAATGCAAAGAATTCAACTGGAATTCGAATTCGGTACCCCGAGTTGTCGTTCCGAGTCGATATCCACTACACCACATCGTCAAAGATGTACCCTAAAGTATAGCAATTTTTTTCTAATATTGTTGTGGAATCTCCCACTTTTGTATATGATAATGGACTCGACTGAGTATACATATACTCCTGCCATAGAGAGAACAAAGAGAGATATACTATTTCCAACGACTTTACTTCAAGAATTGTATATATTTATTTCTAAGTAATAGTATTCCTGGATTTACTAACCTGCGTTCAAGTTTGTATATTACGTTCAATATAACCTACTTTTCCATCTCAATATCTGTGCGATTCCTCACCCGGCATCCACAACAAATATATTATAACTAGAAAACTTATAATTTACCTCCTATAATAAATTTATTGATGCTGTCATCTTTTGATGATTAATTTGTTTCGGTTAACGGTAAGATCACTCACTGAGCCAACTAGATATGTTTGACGTGCGTTGTATTTTTACAAATTTTCCTATCTTTTTCACTTTTTCACGACTTTAAGTGAAAAATAACTGAAAGAAAACATTGTAACCGTTTCACGATTACACGCGATAACTTTTCAGACACTGATGCATATGGATACATTCAATTATTTGATTACTGACAAGGAAAATGTCTGCTGTTTTCAAGTCATTTCAATTCTCTAACCACCCACCACTAGAGTTTTGTGTTTCGGTACGAAGATAAAAACGAAACATAACAGCTCTTGTGTTGCAGTCGAACTGTTTTTATTTTCAATTTATGATAAAAATATTTCCATATATGATGTTCTACTAAGTATCGAGTACCCTTTATAAAGTAAACGACTACAAGCAGTGGAGTGCTAACTCATTAGTTTATACTACTTCTAATATATATATATATATATATATATATATATTAATAGTTACATGAATTAATAAATATACATATCAGGGTAAACATGTAAAATATTATTCAGGTGTTAATAAAACAATGGTCAATGTATATATTAGTTCTCGCAACAGACTGCAAATAAAACATTGCTTTCCCAGAA